>MU281351.1:271331-437778 GCA_022385595.1 Xylaria palmicola
GCCCCCCCCCCCCCGCCCCCCCCCCCCCCCCCGCCCCCCCCCGCCCCGCCCCCCCCCCCCCACACTAGAAAAGCAGCATAAGGAGGCATGGGGGGAAAATCATGTGACACAAGTAGTGTGAAGACTGCCATAAAATAGTATAGTACATTAACTGATTTTGTTGCTATCCCCTAGAACCTTCAGAAACGGCGCGACACCTATCGGTCAACTTCTACCGTTAATACAATAAGACTTGAATAAGGTGCTCAGTTTCTCATCTGCCCTTATAGTGTACAGGACTAAGCAGCGAATGGCTCTAAATATTTTTACAACCAACTCTTAGGCGCGAGATGATCACCTCGGGCTCGACGTGTACGCACTCCCGCCGGGCCCATTTCGCGCAGATGAAAGCAATCTAGAGCATTTATAAGAATCCCGCCACGCATGCTTAAAGGCAGACGGTAATACTATCCATTATCATGTAAAAATGGCATACAAGTAGATCATCATGTCTTCACTTCCCTCCGGCGGCACTGGGAGAATCATGCGACTGTTTCGAGCATACCACAGGATAAGGTCTGGATGGAGTATTGTCTTAAATCCGAAAAATCAGCCCCGCGCACGTGAGTTGCTCGATAAAGATGGCTGCGGGATGTCTGATAGAAAATAGAGTCACGACATACTAGTACCCACCGACTGATCCTTGTAGGAGGTTCGTTACACACTGCCAAAGGTACAGCCGCGAGGGACCCCTCCTGTTCGTACAACACACGATGATTGTGATGCTAACGTTGCATTCAGCCCCTCGCAAAGGAACGGTTGCCTCATCCCATATCTTTTGCGCACGTAACATGCATGTCCGGCACTCAGATACTATTTTATCATGACCGACTCGGCCGTACATGCTATGTAACAGTCGATCAGGCGCGGGCGTCTATTCCGCAGCCGATTCTGTCCCTGGTCTTCTAATCGAGTCTCGTATATAACCAGGCGTAGACGCCGCGTCTCGGCCTCTCTCTTCTAGTTACGCCTTTGTGTTACGACCCGAAACGTGACCGAGGCGATGAAGTGTCTAACAGGTTAATCTAGCTGGACGAGGCTCGGCTCTACTCGATCCTTGCCCAATTTCCTAGTGTGCGGCCGGCATCTTGAAAACAGCGGCGGCGAAAGATGATCCCTCGGCCTCTCTCTGATTTCCCAACCTGCCGTACAACTGTGGCTGTGTAGCAACGTATACGGAGTGAAGCTTCACGCCAAGCTGTCACCGTACGGCCGCTCTTACATATATCCAAGACTCAGAAAACTAATGTTTCGTTTTCCACCGGCGAGATTTCCTCTATTTCAAGGCGCCTCAGGACCTCTCCTTGCTTGTGCCACACTGGAGGAGGTTTGCGAGGAACCATCACCATCAGTTGTACTATCCAGGTGTCTGAGCCTACCGGGTATCAACCGTGACCCACGTAGTATACTCTACTTATAGCATCAAGTTCCACAAGGTCATCGCAGCCTCATAAAACCTTAGTCTATATCAGGTATTTATATGAGCCATTGGTAGGTATGAAGGAATGAGATGGCTTCGGGCAATAGCCATGCCGCGCCAGACTCGTCGCAATTGAGCCCCGAGACCATACACCGGAACGAACGAGCTCTTCCACTACAAAATCATGGGTATCTCGGTCGAAGCGATATTCGCCATAATAGGTGTCGTTCTAGCAATACCTGCCAGTCTGGCGGTTATCTGGAAATGGGCGAGATATTGGGGTAGGCCAGTTCACCAGAGTCAGCAATCCCCCAATTTTATCACATTGGCGAAAGCAGCGTCTAGATCTGAGGCTGACTTATTCCTTTTTGAAAGATGCTCCCGACTTAGAGCGTGGCATGGCGAATAGGTCCCGGGTACCTACTTCGACAGCTCTCTACATCCTATTCGACTCTCCACCAAGGCCATTTATCGTGGCCGACAGTGAGCAACAGGTTTCGAATAACATTAGCAACATTACAACTATCAATGATTCAATATCACCTCATGAACCGTGGGCACGAATCCATGAACAACAACAGGCCCCTGTTGGTTTTTGTGGCAGTATAAAAGAGTTGGGGGGGTCGAATCCTGCGTAGGACCAGGGCTATCATATGCTAGCCAGTTCAACTTCCCCTCTTCACAATACATGCCATCATACAAGTCGCACGTCTACTGCGGTGGGGACTAGAGATGAAGCATGTTTTTTTACTTGCTTATATTCGTGCCTGGCTACCTACGTAACGAGTGATATATAAAAAGGAACACCAGTCTTCTTGAGCTTGCAAAACTTCCTTTATCCAACCAACCACACAGTGGTCGGTATGTGGGAGGGTCTAAACTTAATAAGCCGCCACGGTAGCCTGCTCAGCAATGGGAGCAGCGGGTACCGACTCCTCGCCGTCCTCCTCGACCATGCCGCCGAGGATCATGGAGGACGGGGCGAGGGCCTGGAGCTCGGGGGGGCTGGTGAAGGCGAAGAACTTCTCGTCGTGCCACTGGCCGGCGGTGATGGTGCGGCCCTCGGAGTCGGTGAAGACGACGTCGTTCTCGGCGCGCAGGAAGTAGGCGATGGAGTAGCGGTGCTGGCTGTAGTCGTAGGGCACGACGCGGTGGATGCACGACTGCATGGTGTGGCCCGAGGCGAAGCGCAGCGAGTCGCCGACGTTGACGACGGCGGTGCCGGGCCGGGGCTCGACGAAGCCGAACTCGCGGGCTCCCGGGGGGCGGATCTGCATCCCCCACTCCTCGCTGAAGAGCAGCGTCAGCGAGCTGATGTCGGTGTGCTTCTGGTGCCCGATGTTGGTGTCGGTGCGCGGGTCCGACGGGATGTAGTGCATCATGGCCAGCGTGCTGGTCGACGGCCGGTCGTTGCGGTGCGTGTTCTCGAAGCGCGCCGCGCCCTCGAGGCCGCAGCCCGTCGAGAGCGCCGACAGGATCGCCTTGGTCACGATGTTGGAGCCCGCGATCGCGTGCTCGAGGACCTTCATGTCCGGGCTGGTCTTGATTACGTCCGGGATATGTGGGCTGTCCTTCTGGATCTCATCGCGAGAAACCTGTATGAGATGTCAGCACGAAATAGTCAAGTACAAGTTGAGATCGAGTTTGGAGCGAGAACCGACCTTGATCATCTCATAACCATCCTTGGTGTTCGCCAGGACACCAGTTCGAGAGCCAATGGGCTCGTAGCTTTTTCACGCCCCTATTAGTCAAGAATTCCCAAGTATTTCCTTTGAGTGGTAGTAGCTTACCCTAGATGCGGCGCAACAAGGCCATACTGGTTCTTGGCCTCGAGGGGAGACTCGAAGAAGCGGTGCATCAGCTTCAGGGTCTCTTGCTGGTCCTCGAGGAATCGGCGGCCATCGATGCCCTTCAGGTCGATGTAGAAGTATCCTTCGTTCTGGCAGCAGCGGACGAGCCTCTCGAGCTCATCGGGTTCCTGGGACAGCAGCTTGCTGAAGTCGAAGCTTTGCATGTCATAGACCGGGACCTTCTTCCCGTTCCAGTCGACGGTCCGGAGGACTTTCCAGGTGTTAGCCATGATGTCTAGATTTTAAGATGTCGGTTTATTATTTTTCCGTTGAAAGCACACGATGATGTCGAGATGTTTGTATCACTGCCCCCTCTTGAGGGAGCTCGGATATGTCCATTATATAGGATGTTTATACATGGCGGCCAGGTGCATGACACCGTATAGTGACCGGAAGATCGCCCTCCACGGACTTAGAGGACTGACGATATACCGTACATACCCCCTTTTACCCTACGCTGCCGCGTATTTATCCACGCGTACCTCTCACAGTGTCACCTTGCGCAACGCTTCTGGCCTACCTCTTCACCTACTCTTCTCCGCCTGTCGCTGTAATCTGTAATCTGTATTCTGGCTGAACTGACACGGACACTTTCAAACTGGTACAACCACCACCTCTTGGCAAGCGATCATGGCATTGCGCGTATCAATTAAACGAGACCAAGGCCGGCAGATGTGTTCTTAACTTGGACTCTTGAACTTCCACTCTTGGCTTGGTCGGGGCGGCCAGCTGCCTCATTACCTTCGCGCTCGGCGGGCATTGCTGTCGGCATGGCTTAGGACATCACCTTCACCTAACCCAGTCCGCCCAATGCGGAAATTCGTATAATTGCCATGCTCCCCCTCACTTAGGTGGTACTTTGTGAGGCGCCACAATGTGGTGCCGTGGTACATCATCGTCAACATCGCACGGTGCAAACAGAAAAGAAAACAGATATCGTATGACCAGGCCGTCATTTAGAAACGGATTACTCATAATCACCGGGTTTCGGCACTCATCCAGTCCAGCGAACGATAAGATACTTTCCATCACTTCTGGCCTGCTAACCGTTGCTAACGTCAACCTTTGGCTGGGATAGGGTCTCTAAGGCCAGCTCGTTAGAACTTAAAACTGGCTGAGTGCGCTGTATTTGCTTAGCAGAATAACACGCTGCGTCACTTGAACTCGATTTATTTTACATGCAGACTAGCAGCCTAGCTCAAATCACAAAATACGGAAGATGGGAAGATGGGAAGATGGAGGGTGCTGCTCTGTTAGAGCTAGCAAACGTTATTGCTGGCTCGGAAGCCAAGAAAACATTTACAAGTACAAATACTTGAACGCCTAACACTCAACAACGAAAAACAACCGCGAAAGATCAAACGAAAAATTGAGCTTTCCGACTCCTCCCGCAGAAACACCATTCCAGATGTCCAACCCAGGTGCCATGACAAAACCCTTCTCCACGTTTGAGGAAAGATTCCATGCGTCCGTTCATGCCTTCATGTACATGGCCTAAGCATGACGCCTAGGCCAAGGTCGATCCGAAAAACCATGCAGCATTATCCCCGCAGCAAGCAGCACGTGTCGCCCTTCTCGTAGCTCAGACGAGGGTATTGGAATTTGGCCTCACTACCCTGGGAGGTCATTTAGCTTCCTGGTCTATACGACCTTTCTGGTCTCCCGGTGTTTTCTTTTCCTTCTTTGGCTTGAAGACGAACTCTCCCATTATTTGGATGTGATCCGCAGGGAAGTGATAATTAGGAAATCCGGGCACGCGCTTGAGGTATTCCGCATCTGGAGGTCCCAGAAGCTCCACCACATCGAGAGTATTGCTTGTGTACCAGATGTAGTCGAGAACACCAGAGAATGTTGGTGTATAATTGGTGAATGTCAACTCGTCTGGTGTCCCGAATAGGTGCGCATACGAGTTCCTCAAGCTGAAAGGATGCTCTATACCATCCCTCGTGAAGTTGCCGTAGGAATGGCCCTTCAGGTCCGGATGGTCTGGTGATATGCGACCCTTCTCCAAAAGTTGATAGACAGAACTGTCGGCCATTGAGTTGTAATCACCGCATAGAAGCAACGGAATATCTGTGTTGTTACGGTATTCCTGACTTGGTGAAGGCTCGGGGAAATCCTCGACTGAATTGCCCTCTACAGACGACTTGGTGAGCTGTTTCTCTTCAATCGGTATCGGGGGCCGTCGGGTGTAGCGCTCCGATTGTTTGGTGACTAGCTCCATCAAAATACCCGTCTGTACTGCCTTAACATCCGGCAGATATGATTCCCAGCAGAGATGCGCGTTAACCACAATGAAACGATTGCCTGTAAACCGTGACTCGAAAAAGCAATATATGGCGATGGTATCTTTAGGCATTACTCGATTGAAAACGTCATCTGCTGATTTCATGTCCGGCCTATTGATTGCTACTTGCCGGAAGTCAACGAGCTGCTTGTCCAGCAGGATATACTTATCACTTTTGTAGAATATAGAGCATCCATCCACAGTTCGCTGGTCTTTGCCCGTCATGTGATTGACGCGAGTCTTAGGGTAGAAGACACCCCTGTAACCTTTCTTCGCCAGTTCAGGGCTAAAGAAATTGTCGAATGCGTCCATGGCGGTTTCCTGCAAGCAGAGGACATCTGGGTCTCTCTCGTGGAACTCCTGCATCATACTGTCCCGGCGATATTCCCACGAAAGAGCGATACTTGGCGTATAGCCATACAATGTGCCCGATGCGTATCTATCGCAGAGGGTATTCCATGACATAGCTCGAATACGTTCCCTGTCGGAGCCTACATCCTCTTGGATAATGATTTGCTGGCGTGGAGCGGGCGGCATGGGGACTGCGAGATGTCAGTTTCCATCAGTGATTCCAGCAGCAGAGTGAGTGCAATGACTAATAGGGGAACATACCAGGGGCGCTCTCCTTGAGATAGTTGATAAAGTCTTTAGTCCCCTCTTCCATAATCTTTGCCTTGACGTCGCTATCCAACGGATTGCCCTGTATTCCTAGTAATTCTAGGAAATGAAGGGCGCCTAACTCATACGGTATATGTCGAATCATGTTGTTAAAAAGCAATAGCTGACGCAGGGGTGTGCACATGCCTAACTCGGGCGGTAGCTGGGTAAGCTGGTTATGCGACACATCAAGCAAACGCAGGGAACGGAGTTGCCCTATAGCTGGGGGGAGTGAAGTTAATTGGTTGGAGGAGAGATAGACCTCAGTCAGAAACTGGTATTCATCAAAGAGCGGCGGTGATACGTTCTTAAGTCCCTGCCCACTCATATCAAGCATCAGCCAGTCCTGCCTGTCGAGGGTCTTGTCAAAATTCACAGGCCTCCCCCTATCCTCCAGTTCGCCGTCAACTGCCTCGTTCGTATTTGCGTTAGAGAGTGGGCCGGCAATGCCCTTGTTCTCGGCTGCCTTAGTCCTTGCGTAGTAGTGCTGCTGATGTTGTTCAACCATTGTCTGGTGAGCCTGTTCAGCTGCTTTAAAAGCCTTAATCTGCTCGTTCCAGTGTTCGTTGTATTGCGGTTGACTCTGCGTGCCGCGAGTCGCAGCTGCGGTGCTATTCTGGTGGCTGCTAGGGGTGAAGGGGCTCACGTTTGCTCCAAGACCACCAGAGAAGCTAGTGTGACTGATGGCCGCAGGTGTAGCACTATGATTCGCATGTTCTGGCTGTATGTTCTGGTGGTGTTGAGGGTGGGTATGATGCTGGTGAGCCCCTTGCGGCTGGACGTAAGTATTGTACATCATTTGGGGCATTCCACGCCCGCCGGCAACGCCATTGAGGCGTGAATTATGTCCCTGTTGATGATTTGGTCCGTACATAACGCTTGACTGGTGCGGCGGCAACCCAGGTTATCGTGTAAAAAGGTCTGAAAGTTGTGACGGTTGGCTGTGCCGTTGATCCGCCGGGCTTAGATGCGTCTATGGATACGTGTACAGCTTCGTGGTATGGACCTAAGTCCATCTACACCGGTAAGGCTGTCTAAAGCGCAACCCAGCAGGACCTCCCAGAGTGCACGGAACACGATGAGATTGGATAGATGGTCGGCTTAGTGAGGTAGCTGAAGTAGGAGGCGGTTGGATGGAAACAAGTCGTCGAGTGGGATCCATGCATTCAGGACAGGGAGCGTGCTGGACTGGTGCATGAGTAACGGGAAAGCCAGTTATTGCCAATTGGTACTAAAGTTCTAAGCCGGGGACCGTGGAGAAGTAGATGCGCAGTGCGAACTGTATGGAACGGCGAGGGCGTATGGTACCATGCGTGGCCGTGGCCGCAGTCGAATATGTAATCCAGTTACCGGGATTCTGAGCTAAGAAGCTATGAGGCCGGATCTTCGATGTAGAATACGACTAGCGTCAACGAGAGGGGATCTCGAGGGGATCTCGACAGCGAAGCGATAATGAGGAATGCCTCGGCTTAGGCAATTGTTTCAAGCGACAGTACAGGCCTATTGAATCCAACTTTATAGAGTTAGCCAGTGCAATAACCCAGAACGTATACCACCCCACGAGGTCTATCGAACAATCCATCCCTCGATCCCTCCCCATGTGAAGTGCGCCAGGCGATGACATCGGGTGACTCTGCCCCTCGGCGAATGCAGGTGTCGCGAAGCAGCGCGGGCGCCAGGCTGGAGACTCACCGGCTGTGGTAGTGGTATTTTGAAGAAGGAGGGTGCCCAAGCAAGGCGAGATACAGGGTGCAATATCAATACACCATAGAACTGGACCAGAATGATACTGCAACCGGCGCGATGACGGTGGTGCTGGTGCTGGTTTGAGGGGATGGCGATCGGCGGGCTGGGGCGTCGGACAAGTGGACGAGAGGTTCGTGTTGGCGCAGGTAAACCTCGGCTGGCACGGTAGCTAGCAGAACCACGGATGCATGGTCTCGTATGTCCTCTTGGTATCTAAATATGTGTTCGGTTCGATGCCTGGCTGAAAGCGTTCCGATGAACCAGCCATTGATGTTAGGTAGCACCAGCACCAGCGCTAGCCTCGCCTTCACGTGACCTCATAAGTCATTCATTATTGCGGTTGGTTAGGTAATGGACCCCTCCAAGCACTGTACCACCGGGGTACCAGTACCTGTATCTGCAGGTATCCTGCCGGCTATGGACGTATGTCCGGGTTCAGTCGAGATACATGGTGCAGGTACCCCTTATTTGCCGGTTGGCATGGATGTTGCCACAATACTAGTAGGTACTTACCATAGCTATCTACCTTACCTTACCTAGGTACCTAGCGTTAGGTACTCCGTAGTCTAGTACTTAGGTAGCTTACCAGGTACCTACTACTACGGTGGTCTAGGCACTCAAGGTAGGTAAGCACCTAACCTACACGTACCCACCGAAGGTAAGCTACCACACAGAGGTAGGTAAGTCCTCCATGGAGTCCGTGCAGACCTGGACCTGTCAAGGTCGAATCTTTGACAAGCATGCAGGCTATGAATGATAAGTAGGTACTCCGTATGTGCATCTTTACATGGCCAGCGCCGGCAGCTGCGAGGACTAAGGATGCACGTTAACATGTGTGATGCAAGACGAAACATGCGTTGGCAATATCGGCGACACCTGGTTCAAATGGGCAGTCAAAAAGTGACAAGAAGGCTCGCCCTTGATTTTGTTCTACCCCCCAACATCTGGCAATAACTAAGGGAGATAGATATATGAGGTATAGTCCATTGCCTCAACCGCCTGTATAACCTACGAAACAGGCTGGTTTGAATAGACAATAGACTCAAACAGTCACAGCCAGTCTACCCCCAGGTACTCTTTCCCGCGTGCCCCCCACGTAGCCCCCGCGTAACCATTATGGTGATGGAATAGGTATGCTGTGAAGTCGAAGAATCAACAGCCCAACTTACATACGTGGTAACCTAGCCCAGGAGCTATTTGTCCGGCCCAAACAGAATTACAGATGCTGCAGATGTGCTACCTAGGGTTCAAGGGGTTTGTGCTATTGTCGCTTCAAGTGGAGAGGGAGCACTACGACGGGTGCTACCCTTTACTGCAACCCGATCGCTAATGAGGCGCTCATTTGTCTCTTTAGGGACAATGGCTAATCCACAACAGAAATGTCACAGAGGCACATAGGTACGGATACGTAGTAGTGCATACGCGACCGCCATGCATACCCAGCATACCCAGCATACGTACCTAGCATACCTAGTACAGAGATGACATGTGACAAGTGAGTTGTCGACTCGCCGCATCAGAGACGTATCCAGGCCCGGGACCGGCCTCTGCAACCGGGCGCGCTGATTTGCCTCCGGCCGCACGGCTAATATTCTTGTTTTAGGTGGTCATATGGACCACCCAACAAGATAGATTTACCACGTTCAGCAAGCGGAATCAGAGCCCTGGCGACCCAGAAGCCTGCTCTCAGGCGCAGTTCATGGCTCGGCAGTTTTCGCCTCTCACATACACGACATTCTATAAGTATGTCTGTAGGTACGTAGGCGGTAAAACGGGCCATATGGCAGCCAGACCGGATAATGTCTTGAAAGGGCCAAGCCATGATAGGTTTCTACAAATTTCATGGCCGGATATTGCCTGGCAACGGATCGGTGGACCAGAGGGTGCTCAATACCGTCGTGCGGGGACCACCAGCCGCTCCGTGACTGGGCAGAATTAGGGATAAGTTGGGATCGATGTGGTCGGGAAGCACGAAACAATGCCCATGCCAGGTCTGCCATGTCTTGGGTCCATGGACGGAGTCTCCGTGTACGTCGTAAGCCCATGATGGCCAATACCGGTGACACCCTCATGTATTAGCTGGACTGGCACAAGTACTACCTCGAGGAGACTTAAATAGCTGCGAATCCCGGCATGCCGTGAATTGGATAAGAGTGGTGTATCTGCATCTCCCTCCCTACACTGCCAAGCGAGTTGAGGTGCTCTGTCGTCTGGTCCCCAGCTCGTAGATATCGGGCGTCTCTGATCTCCAGGGCAGATCGCATCAGGCGAGGTCAGACCTGCATATGCAATGCCAATACCCTACCATACCATGATGGCAATCTATAATTAAACCCGAATCTATCTAGATCAAACAGCACATGTACAGAACGCCTGCGGTCCTCTTCGAGATATCGCCAACTCCCAGTGTTCCCAGCAATATATGCCCGGCCAACAAGCAGGCGTTGCGAGTTCCAAGATTGTTGGACGAATGCCATCGAGAGGAGGGAGCGCGTCATTTTAAAGAACAAGGGCAAGTCATTACTAAGGGGCACAAGAAGGGGACTTATGCCGAAGCACAGACAGCCTCGAGTCAAAGCACAGCATAGGGAACTGGGACCGAGTGGCAATCAAGCATTATTCGAGTCGGGGCGATCGAGGAATTCCAGGAGAGGAATGCATCCACAGTCCTGTCCAAGTGACCAGCTGGAGCAGCAGAAAGACTGAACCTGAGACGCCGTCGCGTCGAGCTGGAATACGGTACTACCTTGGTACACAAAGAGCGGGCGGGCAACTGTGGCTATCTACCTATATTAAGAGCCAGATGCACCATTGTTACACGTTTACGTTGGCGAATGCATGCATCACCAATCATAGGATGCGTGCTGCCCGCTGTTAGACATCGCGAAATAACCTCGCACTGATTGAATCCCTCCCGCTCACACACGCACACGGACACGCACACAGACACACACGGAGACGACGTTCAAGATGGACGGAGATTGGGGGTATCAGCTCATGTCCTCGAACGTCCCCCCTGAGGTGATGATCGGTCGGAACCAGCAGCCGCCGCGCCGAAAACAGGCCAAGACCTGGAAGATATCCACTTGGACAGCCGCCGTCGCCTCCGCCTCTGCTGCTAGCAGCTCCAGGACCACCTCCTCCACCCTGGCGGCCCTGGCGTCGCCCCCTATTATTACTACAAGTACTGGTACCGCCACTGCAGGTGCGCTGGAGGACAATCTCACGACGACCATCTCCACCGACGGCGACATTACCAGCGCCAACACCGGCACCGACACTAACGCCAACACCACTGCCGATACCAGCACCAGCACTAACACGCGTGTCGAGGCCATCGCTGGCGCTGGTACTGAGACTAACACCAACACCAACGCAACGCCCGCGCCGCCAGACGACCCCGATCGCGCACGCGGCCCCGACCGCCACCTCGTCGAATGCGACAATCCAAGTAGCCCCGAGCAGAGCACTGCCGTCCGCCGCCCACGCCTGTTTGGGAGGTCATCGAGACGACGCGCCACCTCGCCCGCCCGATCATCGACCTCGGACCTCGCCCACGCGAGGACCTCGTCCAGCAATTGCAGCTCGCCGCCGGGCCCGGCACACTCGGACCACAGCCTGCCGGCCGCCCCCCGAGCCACCACTGCCAGCCTCCCGTCGTTCGCAACCTTCGCAACCCGGCCCGCGCCGGATGGCCCTGGCCTTCTGCAATCCAGCCACCTGACTGATGATCCCGCGCCTCGCCAGAGCCACGCGCCCTGGGTCAGGCTGCACAGGCGGGACCGTTTCCAGCGGAGGTCCACGCACCATCCCTTGCTGATATCACCCTCAGCCCAGCCACCCCTGAGAAGTCCCACTGAGGGGGCGGCCCTTCACCACCCCTTGGGCGACATGCCATCTCCCAGAAGCAGTGGGTTCACCAGCCAGTCCGGAGTGATGAGGACGTCTAACGAGATTTTGCTGTCGTCTTCGGCAGACAGGAGCGGCAGCCTCTCAATCGCCTCGAATGCCACCTCTACCACCTCGAAGCCCGCAGGCACCACCCTGCGCGACTCGCGGGCCTTCATCGTCCGCAATGGCCGCACCTACATCAACGACCCTACAGTGACGTACCCCCTACCCGTCGACCTCCCGGAGCTTCACCGCCAGTCCCTCCGCACGCTCCTCATGTTCCAGCTCTTCGGCGGGCCCATTCTCTCGACCGTCTTCGCGAGCCGGCCGCCGACCCGCGTCCTCGACGTCGGCTGCGGCGCGGGCTTCTGGAGCATGATGTGCCACCGTTACTTCGCGCAGCATGGGCACTCCAACATCTCCTTCACCGGCCTCGACATCGTGCCGCTGGGCGGGGCCGGTGCCCAGGCGAATACGAAGCCCGATAAGGAGATGCGATGGAATTTCGTGCAGCACGACATGCGGCAGATTCCCTGGCCCTTCGCCGACGGCGAGTTCGACCTCGTCATCGTCAAGGAAGTGGCGTTCGCGGCCCCGGCCCGCGACGCCCAGGGCATCATGGAGGAGTGCCTGCGCATAACGAAGCCAGGCGGCGTGCTTGAGTACTGGGAGACGGACTCGCTCATCCGCATGCTGCGGCCACACGCAACCAAGAGTAGTAGCGGACCCGCCGGGACGGCGGTGGCGGCGTCGTCAGAGACGCCGCGCGACGACGACGACGACGATACCTCGAGCGATGGTGGCGATGACGAGGACCCCGCGGAGCGCATGGGTGCCTACGTCATGACCAAGAACACACCCATCAGCCAGCCGGCGAACCTCTACTTGATTGAGTACAACGGTTGGGCAAGCAAGGCGCTCGAGGCGCGCGGCCTGTCGGCAGCGCCGTGCACCTCGATCGGGCCGAACCTGCTCATGGAGGCCGAGTCGCTGACGGACGTGCAGTCGAAGCGGCTCGCGGTGCCGCTGAGCGAGATCCGGTGGGAGCGCGAGGGCGTCGGCGGCGTCGTAACCAAGGACGGCAAGAGCTATATTGACTCGCATAAGGGCAAGTTCCGCGCCGATCACCACCACCAGGACGCCAAAGCCGGCAGCGGCAACCCGGTCCTCTCGGCGCAGCTGGCGCTGCGGCGGACCGCGCTCGAGACCACGGTGAGCTTCATCCTGGCCCTCGAGCCCCTGCTGCGCGAGGTCAGCGGCAAGAGCCAGGAGGAGTGGGACACGTGGGCCGGCAAGATGACCAACGACCTCTTGCGCGAGGGCGGTACGAGCTGGGGTGAATGTCTCGAGGTGGGAGTCTGGACGGCCCGCAAGAGGCATAGCAAATCGTGATTGATGATGATGAACAATGAGGACGACGATGACGAAGAATACAAACAAACAAACAAGCAAGCAAGTATGCAAGAAACAGCGCATCTACTTCACGGCAAGGCGAAGCTTCTCGAAGAAGCCTTCAGCGGCATGAGATATCTGGACCTCTACAAGTTTTTTTCCAAGCATATACGACTATGATTTGTTACGGCTATATCTTACACCCTCGAGCATCTCAACCGATCTCTCCATTTCATGGTCTTCATTGTTTTTAATCAAGCGCCGTCGTATCTTTTCCTCAGCGTCCGATACCTTTTCAGATAATATCTACGTAGCGTTTATCGTCAGCACATTCCTTCAACGTACGAGGTCGGGCGTATCCTAGACGAGAGAGGCGAAGAGAGGTGGGCAGCGCAAATCAGCCCTCGTGCATGGTCTCCCGAGATGCCCATGTACGTCTTGCGCCCCAAATTTGCCTGCGAACTGGGGGGGGGGTCGAAGGATTGCATATTTTCATTCGGGAATCATTGAGGGACTCGGGATGTAGAGGCGTCAGAATGCCCGTGTTGTTTGCGGGATAGTAGTGTAAATTTGGGGCTTTACAGGTTACAAGTGGCTCGTTATAGACAGTAGAGATTCATGGATTGAGAAAAATAAATGAATTTTTTTTGGACGTTGAATGAAGATTTGGACGTGTATTTGTGCCAGTGCCATGAAGCGGAACAAGAGTGTATGGGTGCCTGCTGGACTTACAATGCCTCGATTTCTGTTAAGAGGGGTGTGAGCTACTGTTCGACGAGAAGGCATAGGCAAAGCAAAGTCGTCCCAGACAACAGGTGGTAAGGCGACGGGGTGTTGGGGTCATATATATATAAAGCAGACTCACCTTTCTTTACGAATTCAGCCCGCTCTATACCCTTGCGGATGTCTTCCTCGCTCCGTATCTGCGCATTCGCCATGAATGCGCGGTGGAGTCGTGGTCGAAAGTAGGAGAACCCCAGGGGGTATTCCTTGCCTAGGTGGAGGAGTTCTACGGTCTATTGTCAGTTTCTGGTTGAATAAGATGATGCATAGGTACTTCTTTCTACGTCACAGGAGACGAGGGATGCTACGGAAACAAACACAGGCAACAAACCTTTGTAAATGGCGATTACTTGACGCCTCAATTCCCGGTTCCCGGCCGACATGATGGGGGGTTTTATTGGTCAATCTCAGATCACATCGGTCCCGGGTGTGTCGTTGACTGTACGTCATCTACCCGGCGGGTTCGGTTGGCATTGAAGAGATGAGACGAGATGAGATGTCGTGATGGATAAGGCAGAGGTTGAGGCTGAACACTCACCGAATAGGAAATCCGGATGTGACGCCATTGACACAACGCCCCACGATGGTAAGCCTCAGTTTAGCGGGCCCCGATCCAGGTACCCCAGGCCTAAAAGCTCGGCCCTGGTCCTTTAATTCGTCCGGTCTCGGGCTTAACCTACCCGCCCTTTCTTGACAACGCCCCTCGGCAACCCTCGGCAAACACAGGGCTATATCTACACGGAGTAGTACCCAGAAGTGTGTGAATGAACGTAAATGGCGTGAAAGGAAGACGTCAGGAAAGCCCTAGTTGAATAGACTCGAGACTACATGCGCGGAAGAACCCTCCCATGCGACCCACGATGCGTCACCGCCCCGGCGTGAACCTCGCCGCGACACTCCGCGCGCCCCGGCCGCGACCTGCGATATCTGCTCCGCGGTGCGGCGCCCGTCTCGCCGCTAGGGCTCTATCGTCCGCGGCTCCCGCGCAGGAGCCGCGCAGTGGTAGTGGTACCCATGCCGCACCGCCTGCCCGCTGGGTATCGGACGTGCGCGCGCGGGTCGGGAAGTGCATCGGCTTCGGCTGCGACCACGCGCAGATCCGGCGGGCGGCCAGCATCCTGGGCACGCTGGCGAGGGAGTGGCGCGGCCTGAGCGCCGGCAGCGAGGGCTACCTCACCGGCGGCCGGAGGGGACTCGAGGACCAGCAGGTCGTCTGGGGAGAGATGGATAGTTTTGTAGGTCGATTCTTGCTTCTCTTACTCCCCGTTGCCCGAGGGACATGGTGATCCTGTCAGCTCGGCATAGGGAGCAAGTCTTGGGATTTATTAGCCTGGGGCTGATATCGTCTTGCAGTCTACGGGTGCAATTCTTGGTTGAAAGTAGTCTGTGAGACGATATCGGCCCCTGCGAGACTATGGATCATCAGAGCAAGAGCAGTGATATCGATCCCTGCCCAGGTCACAAAGGTGGCGCCAACTGGGGCAGGGAGTCAGTTGAGCGAGATGGTTTCGAAATGGGGATCAAGATATATGCCTGGTTAGCACGAGCTGACGAGCGGGCGTGTCTACCAGGGTCATGTCAACAACGCCACTTACATACGATACGCTGAGTCCTCGCGCGTAAATTGGATTCTACACTTCGCTGTCCAGGATCCGAAACACAGAGGCGCGTGGAACGAACTCATGCAGCCGAAGACTATCGGCTTGATAATGAAGTCTATCCGGGCTGATTTTAAGTTTGTAGGTATCCCCCATGTGCAATCCCTTGTTCCAAATACGCTGTGCTTGTAACCCCGGATCCTATCAACACAATCTCCATGGGTTTGAAAACAGTGGCATAAACATACCGATCTAGCAGCAGAGAAGAGCAATTCAGCTAACGGCGGCATGGAACACCCCCTATCAGCCCATGACGGCGCCAGACACCATATCGGTCTATCACAGACTACGCACACGCCCGGAGGCGACCGACACGTCGCTAATCCTCGACTGCGTGGTCCTCTCGCACCGGCACCGCCGCGTCGCGGCGCGCACCTTCGAGGACGTCGCCATCTACGACTACCGGGCGGCCGGGAAGACCGTGCTTCCGGGTTTCATGCTCGACGTGCTCCGGGACACCTGGGCGAGGCAGGAGGAGCAGGCAGAGCGCTCCAGGGCGAAGATCTGGGCCCTGCTCCGGGACGTGGAGGGCCTGGAGAAGGAGACGTGGAATCGCGAGGATGCCGTCGAGGACCTGGGTGCCGCGGCAGAGTAGAGCTAATGCGGGATGGGATGGGTGTGAGTGAGCGAGCCTGGCGGCGGCGGGGCTGGAATAGCATTTGTGTTTTGCTACGGAGGCTTAAAAGCCCTGAAGGCCGGTTGTCTATGAGCGACCAGTGTGAGGAGGGCTATAGATGTGTTGAAGAATGCACTTGCTACACGACATCGGCATATGACTGTCTCAAGGCATAGAATCTATTATACTATAACTATACCCTTATATATCGAAGACTATAGGCACATGATATAGTAATACCTCGAGCCAAATGTGGTTCCAACAACGACATTATACTGTCAACTCTAGTTTCATAAGCTCGTCCGGCGATTAACTCCACTTGTTGTATTGCAGAACGGCATTCTCATTTTAGGCATCTTCCAAGTATCCCCTAACACCGAAGGACCTGTAATGGATGGTAGATGCAACCTCTGATCGTCTTTCACCGGTATTACGATGCTAACGCGCATGGGGAACCTACTCGTGCTACGTATACAGTCGGTCTCGCTTGAAGCGGCTATTTATGTATTTCGCGGCTAGCGCTCTACCTGTACTCTTGTCCGAGTTTGCAAGTGCCTCGCAGAACAGCCGGCGATGTATCCCATGCTCTCTCTCAATGAGGAAATAGTGATATGTCACGAGCCGTGGCATGCAAGCATTCGTGATCGAAGAATACCTTGTTTGGGGCACGAGCAAGCGCACAGAGTTCGGAATGGGAAAGTGAGACTCGAGTTTTGAGTGACGGGTTCAGTCCGAAATGTATGTGCGATGTTTATCCTCGAGCATGGAAACATTTCGCGCAGATGGAATGCCACTCGGCAACTATTGCCCTCTGCGCGGAGAATCGCAATAAGTCTGAAACGGCCAGTCGATCAGCCTTCGTCATTGACCGACGTGCTGCCCAATCTTTCACATATTAAGCCCATCCCGATGCGTATGCAGCGACGACGGAAAAGGGTAAGGGGGTCGGTACAAGTAAGGTAGCTAGCAATCACGTTCTACGCATGCATGCGTTGTCGTGTGCTTCCCTTCCGCGGCATTTCCCCGCATGCAGAAAGAAAAGGCAAGCAGGCAGATTCCGCTGCATGAACAAGAGGCACCCAACTCGCATTCCTCGATTACTTTGGGCACATTGGGGATGCTATGCAGTAGG
The DNA here is from genome assembly GCA_022385595.1 of Xylaria palmicola. NCBI lineage: Eukaryota > Fungi > Ascomycota > Sordariomycetes > Xylariales > Xylariaceae > Xylaria > Xylaria palmicola. Next base: position 288,803 of record MU281351.1, read on the forward strand.
CAGGGGGGGCGCCGATCATGCCAATGTTATGTAGATATTGCGGTGCGTGAGATGGAGCGTCGCTTGTCTCCGTCATTCTAAGTCCGAAGCGCCATCTTGCCCGCTGTCACGGCACAATCCGACCCATGAGAGAGGCTAAGCGTAAGCATACCGCTGTTTCGGTAAGAAGAAGAATAACAATGTTTCCTGTTTCTCTTCTAAAGACGGGGCGGGTTGGGGCGGGTGATTTGCCTCTCTTGCTTGAAGCCTATAGGACACTATCTAGATAGTCTTGGTCCGCACGACCGACTCGTACGATGTGGCTTAACGCGGGAAAGACGCCATTCACCTGGTTTGTTGGCTATTCAACATCTCCGACGATGATGTCGTCCCCCCCCGCATCAAGCCCAACTGAGGGACTCTCCAGCGGTCGACGGGAACCAACATTCGGTGTACTTGTATTGCGGGGGATCAAAGGCTCCCTATCCTGATTGGCCCGGAGCAGGACGTCTGGGAAGAGGTATAATATGACCTATGGGTGTATGACCTGTCGCGTTAGCATCACTTGCAGCATCCCGTCCGTGAAACCGACTTCTCTGGTACGTTGGTCGACGGTAAATCCCGCAACTACCTTACTACTCATTTGCTACTACGTACGTACAGGAAGGGCCGCGAATTGCAGCGTGACACCAAAGAAACAGCAGCGCCACCATCCCGACAGGGCGAGCCTGTGGCTTTGGGGCTATCATCTTACTCACTCATTCACCATCTTGCACTTGGTAAGCAGCGGTGAGCCGGCGAGATGATACATATGTACGTACATGTTGGATACACTATCCTGAGACAACAGGCTGTACGACAGTTGCTCACGTGCCCATGTTGCTCTGGGGGCAAATTGTCTCATTATTGGTATTGTATTATACGGCCGCTTCGCTTCTTCAGATGATACTGATGGTTCATTACTACCTAGGTACCAGGTTAAGTAAGGTCCCTTTCTAGAGGGAACAAAAAAAGAGGGCCGGGTGTTGTTAGTTTCGGATTCCTGGGGGACGAACCCCTCTGCTAGGCACGCCTAACGGTTGCCGTTGATCGATCTGGCCGAGGCGCTATTCTCTTCTCAATATTTTCTCCCCCGCCTCTCTTCCACTTTTCATTCTGGCCCCCTTCCAGTCGTTGACTAGAGGGGGAAACAGAAAATCCTTCTCCCCTCCCGTTGTCGAAAGCTTGAATTTTTTTACAACTGCCCAAATGCCGAGATCCACAGAGCACGTTAGATGCGCCTTGCCATATACTGCCTAGCCCGGTGATCCGAGAGGGGACGTCGGCCTGGGAGGTGGTGTGTTGACGTTGCATTATTATGGCCGCTTTTTTTTTTATGTGGTGGGATCGAAATGGGTGAGGGTCTTTGCGTTCATGAAACATCCCATTGCTATTGACCCCTGCCCGGATCCGGGCGATGCGTTTAGATTGGTGGGTTGTTTTGGGGGACGTCTTTCACTAACACCTCGGTCGCGCTCGGTCATCGTACCCCCAGATGAGAATACGACTTTTCACTGTTGGCTATAACCAACAGACTAAAGGTAATAATAACATAAGGAGAGAGCCGACTTCGTAAGGCCGAAGCGCGCGGCCACATGACTCTATGACTACCTAGGTACCCAGGTAGGTAGATCAAATTAAAAGACTCCATGGATAGACTATCGTGAACCTACGCTAGTAACCGCCCGGTGGTCTATACGCCGGGCGAATGATCGGCAATGCAAAATGATCTTTTTGACGGTTCATTTTGTGACTGGCTCTGGAGGTGTCGTTGCATGACTCTGCTGACTTGGGTATCGTCTAGCGTCTTCAATGCTGAGAGGTTGATCAACGTCAAAATCGCCCCAAATAGTGGCCAATCGCACACAGTACATCTCGTCAAGGGCGCGCACGGTATACGCATGCAGGGTCAGCTCATGAGGCGTTGTAACTAATATGCAGCAGGCATGTCGAACATGAATGGGTTGAATTCCCGAGCCGCAGGTCATCGTGTCACAATACCGCTCAGATCGCGAGCTCGGGCCTACACCCGAGACGACTAGGTATTCGTATAAGCAACAGTAGTAGATGGGCCTGGCATGCCGTTTCGGTACATAGGTGATTCCTGACGGGATTGTGTTTGGCTGAGCCGGGTAGGGAGGGTCGGGAGGATTATGCCAAGTTGGGGTTGGTTGACCACGAGGAAGGGGGTGTTAGTGAGCAGCCGTCTTGGCCGTCACAATCCAGGCCGAAGAATGCTACGCTCCCTCGCCCCAGTAACAGCGCGATGCCGCGCGTTTCAAGGCCTGCGCACGTAGATAACAATACCGGCCGGTTGACGATGCTTACATAGTTATTATGTGAGGGTTTCCACGGCGGTGGATAAAGTAATCTACGTAGGGTACTCTGCCTTTTCACCGGTACACTTAATACAGACCGTCTATCTAATAGGACTAAAGTATGTGTTGTAATTTACTTATAGAGAGGACCCATAACGGCGCCGGCCACTCGACTCGTGACTCAGTAGATCCTTTCTGCAATCGCTGAGAACCCTGAATACGATAGACATAATAAGTATTACTGTAAGTCCTTATACGTAGCCAGTTTGCCCACCCAATTCCTCAACAGCATGTACGACAAGCTTGGGCTAAGTTACATAGATTTATAGTACTTCTCTTGAGTGTTATGATGACGAGAGAAACGAATAGGTAGATACTTACGCTATCAAATATACTTGCTGCCCGGGGAATGCTGGTACTTGATTATGGCGGTGGGGGAGCAGGGGGCCATACCTAGGTACTTGCTTGAGTCGGTACTAAATACGCTCAGTTAATTAGCCAGAGACCATAGCACTGTACCTCGGCGCGCTATAACCACATAGAATGACTGTCTTACGTGGGTTACCCTAGGACCGTATTTTACCTTTTGGGTTGAACAGTATTAAGGGGATCTGCCTCGCCTCATTCAGCTTCAAGGCATGGATTCTCAAGCACGGAGTTAGGTGAGTAGCCCATATCGCTGATATATTGACGCAGCACCAAGGGGCGTCGTAGTATAGAAGTATACTACCTACTGTGCCACCCGGCATTATTTGGGGGCTGCTGACATACTAGGTACCCACGTACATTGCCGTCAAGGCGCACCATATTCAGTCATTATCCTGGTTACAGCTGCTTATAATTAGAATGTTGGCGCTGGGACTTTATCTCCGGGCTGTTATACACACAGCACCTGCCTACCGCTGCAACTTATAAGGCAGCCGGATTATGCCATCCCACGCCATTTCAATGCTGGGACTAACGAGTAGATAATAGGCATCTGTTCCAATCCGGACAACATCATCGCCAACCGTCAGACTGAACGCGTATGCCGCACATGGGTTTGCTGCCTGGGCTTAGGTGGTTCAACTAGGTACATAAAGAAAGAGTTGTCGTACTAAGGTACCCAGGTAGTCAAAGGTAACAGCACCTCTTACATCGAGGCTCGGCTCACGATCATGCACTAAGTAGCGCTCTATACCGAGCACAGCAGGCGGCTAGCTTTGTTGCGAGATACCTAAGGTCACCTAAGTCAGTGATTGGTCCGCCGCCGTCAGCCTCAGCGTAGGTACGGAGTACGTACTGTAGGTACAGTACTTATAGGTAGGTACTCCGTACTGGAGGCCAAACGGTACCCAAGAAACCTTACCCGGCTTTCTTGGGGGTGACCTTGGAAGCCATGGCTAACTATACCCAAATAAGCAATAATCGTAGCACCTGTGATACTGTGATACCCAGCGCCCAGGCTAGCAGGCCTTCTAGACATGCGCTAGCATAGTGCACTACTAGACTACCTAGGTACCTACAGTACCTAGGTAGATACTTACATAGTAGGTGCCCAGGTATCCGCCACAGTCTTATTTCCCACCGCCCACAGTACCTATAAGGCGCGGTGCGCCAGTGAGCGCCCAGTGCGTCTCTCGCCCCTGCAGTCTCTTCCCTACGCGGCCCACCCTCCTTCACTGTACCTACCATCTCTACCTCTTCCGTCAGGATCCAAGCCTTTTTGTCTTTATTCCCATCCCACACAACACACCCTCGTGTTCGCCATATTCGTTGGGGGTTAGTCTACATGCTTATGAAAGCGAATTGACAGCCCAAAGTATCGACGCTTCCTAGCGAATGCGAAGGGCAGGAGACCGGGACTATCCGCTCGTGCGCGCGACCTATTCACGGGCTTGCTCCACGACTTTGACTCCCTCCCCAGACCGGCCGTGCGAAAGTCCTACCCCTTGACGCCGCCGACCAGCTGGCTCACCTCGATATCGCAAATTATCTTTATCCCGCTCCGTGCTGTCCTTGTCGTCGGTTGTACGGCTGACTGGCTCGGAACACGCTTCTGGGTCGGGACAGCAACACGCAAGCGTATGCCTCGCGCTTCAGCATCGGCAAAGCGACAGACCGGTGCCTCCAACCCTCGTGATACCAAGCATGACAGTGGCCTCGTAGGTCCAGGGAAACGCATCCCCAGGCAGCAGCAGCAGCAGCAGCAGCAGCCAGAACAGCAGAAAGGCCAGGGCGACCTCAGCGACGGCGCGCCCAACAATCACTCGTCGCCGCTCCAGCAGCAAGCACAGATTCCCACCGAAGATGCAACGATCCCGTCTGCTCCCTCGACGCCGCTTGCTAATGCCAACGGCCTATCCAAGCACACCGCCGAAATGCACGCCGATCCTCGATCCGCCGAATCTCTGAGGCGGCGGTCTTCGCTCGGCGCGTACTCTGAGACATCATCCGCCGAGTCATACAACTCGCATATTGCAAACGTCACGTCCGAGGACAATCATCGTAGGATCGATGTTAACGCCACTAAGAATGTGAACGTCCATCGGGACCCTGGCCCGCTTGACTTTGCCTACACGGTTCTGCGACTATGCCCGCTTCAAGATACAATCGCCATCCTCATCATCTTGATGCAGATCCCCCCTCTGGCTCTTTCTGGCATCTACGTTCTCTTCACCCTGCTCACTTGTGTGACGAGCAATGGCCTGACCTTCAGCGACGTCTTCGAATGGAACCTCGGTGCTCCTTCTATCGCCACGGTTTTCTGCGTGGACCTTATTGTGCTTTTGATCTGGCTCTTTTTGTGGGGCCCAATACAGCATGTCATACTTGACCTGGCGCAAATGGTCATTGCTTTAGGTTTGGGAGGAGGTTCCAGTTCTAGGGATGGTGGCTCCATGAAAAATAGCCTTATATGCCTCAGCATGATACTGCTATCGCACATATTACGCCATACCAAGATGAAGTACTCGCCTGTCGGTTATCTGCTTGGATCAAGTCGCTTCATGACCCCCGACGTGGATGATCCCCTCGATGGCCTAGATCTATTAAGGGGATACGACAAGGTGCAATCGGGTTGGTTTGGGTGGGCCAAGAACCTGCTGGCTATCCACATACTTACACAGGGTTTGGTGAAATACATACGCGACTGGTATCTACGGCGAGAAAGACGAGATAGCCTCGCCCATAGCGCCGCGGATCCAGAGGCCGGGAAATCCTTTACTCCTGACGCCGATGGCGGGTTCTCCACGCCTGATAGCGATATAACAGCGTTACAGAATTCGTCTGCTTTAACTACAAAAAAGAAAAGAAAACAAAGCGCCCAGGTTCGGAATCGCCAACCTCTGTGGGCGGCTCTCGCGAGCACAAAAATTGTTGTTGTCAAAGAATATGAACTTACCCATACGACGGCGGAGTCTGCCGGTTCGAATGCTACTGACATTCATAACTTGGGCAATGCACCCTTTAACACCCAGCCCGGACAGATTTGGATCTCATATGTCGGTTGTGATGAGGTGTGTTTTAGCACTAGTCCGTTTACTGCCCATCGATCGAATGAAAACCACGGAGATGGTTCGGGGAACGATCTTGCCAAACCATTCCATGTCCGAGTCAATCATGCGACATGGCAACCCACTCGGATGCGGCCTATGGAAGGTTGCGAGGAGGGTTCCGGTTTGGGAGTTCGTTGGAGTGGTGATATCTATGGACTGACTCCTATGTCAAATTACGAATGTGAATTTGTCTGCTCGATGACACATGAGGTATTGTTTTCAACTAGTGTTAGGACCACTCAGCCAAAATCCACGGACGCGGACTCGGCAACTCCAAAAACGCCTAATCGGCGTTCGCGTAGGCCAGATTCTCCAACCACCACCCTGAAAACATCGATCGCTGCGAACGAGAGCAAATTGGCAGAAGAGAAGGCTCGGCAGAAGGCGTTACGTAAAGAGTCTCACAGGAAAGTAAACGCCATGAAGAAGGAGAACGAGAAGCTTTCCATAGCCGTCCAGTCAGCAGGGACAAGCGACGACAAGCTCCGGCAAAAAATCCAGCAGAATGCTACGCAACAGAAGCAGGCTGAGCAAGCAATGGCCAACCTAGAATTTGAGCTGAAAGAGTTTGAAAAAATTCCCGAGTCTTTGAAGTCCTCATGGAAAGGCAAGCAGTCTACCTGGACAGGTGAAAAGGCCAAGTTCGATGGTGCAGTTGCCGACTTTAAGAGCTTCAAGGCGTCTGTTGAAGAAGGGATCAAGACCCTCGAGGATGAGAAGGCGAGTCTCCAAGCGAAGCGAAACAAGATCAGTAACCGCATTGCCAAGGTGGACGGTGAACACGCCCGTATTACGGACGCGAACGCTCGTGGTCTTGATGAGGCAGAACGCCGACGCCAGGCTAGAGAGGCACTTGATAAGGAGATCGCCGGGACGGAGCGGGAATTTGTTGCACGCATCGCGGATTACGAGTCCAACATCTTCCACAGAGAGCAGGAAAACATGATGCTTAAGACACAGCTCGACTCGTTCCACACGCAACAGATTACCTACGCGTACCCGGGCGGATCTTACGAAGCTTTTGCCGAACCCACTGGGCAGTTTGCACCAGCAGGCTCCTCGGCACACCCGCAGGCTACAGCAGCTAGCACCGGCCCGTACGATGCAGCTACCGCGTGGAACAACAGCCTCTACCAGAACTCACTATGGGGCCCATCCCCGTTGGCTTCCTCATTCGTGCCGCACGCCACTGCCACCGCCCAACCCCAGCAGCAATCAACCAAATTCCGGGGCCGATCATCTAGTATGCTGAGCGACGTCTCTGGCTTTACTCAGAGCAGTGGGGAGGATGATGGGTGGAGCAGTGCAGCTCAAAACACAGTGCAGGGTCACGGGGTCCTCAGGGCTCCCCCGGGTCTCGGGTTCCAGCGCAGGGTCAAGCAGGTGAGCGGCAGCGAGACTGTTAGTGATGGTAGTCCCAGCCCCAGCAGCGGGAGCATTGGGAGTGGAAGCGCTCGGGATCCGGCGAGCCCTTCGCCCTCTTGACCGGAAGGCCGTTTCTGGGCAGCGAAAGCAAGGGATGGTTTTTCTCCGAGGCTCTGACTAGGTGCCGTCTTCGTTAGGCTAGTTGCATTCTTTTGACCGGCAACAATGAAAAGCTTTGTTATCAATTCATTCCCCAAGACCATTCTATGTGCCTGTTTTATTTTGCATGTGACACCGTACGTGATTCCGAGGGCACGCGGCGGTGTGTAATACGCCTCCGATGCATAACATGGGACTTTTAAGTATAAGACAAAACTATAAATCGACAAAAAATAACATCATAACACAGGGCCACCTCCATGTTGTCGGGCGGGATCGAGCTTACAGCGGAGACCAGCGCCTATGGATGTTATCCTAGTCGATACCTAGGTAGATAGGACCCAAACGATGTTGTTACGTATTGGGAGAGAAATGACTGTGCGGGGTCAGGTGTGAGAGTAGTAGCAAAGCAGTCAACTTTGAATACCTAATTCAATATCTTTAGATGTGTAGTTTTAGGGAGTGAGTACTGAAACCACTTTTTTACCACTTTTTTTGCCCCTCCAGCTCGCTTTTCGCGGGTCACCCATGTTGAAGGATACCTTTCTGTGCCTTTGCACAAATCGATTCTGAACGTACGTGATAATGCTGTTTTTCCAGCTCGATATTGAGGTACGTATTCATAGCTTCGTGGCTGATAATCGATACGGCAAAAAATAGCAGCCATGCAACCCTAGAAGGCCTACGTACTCAGCCTTGTATTTCCCCGTATGACTCAATTGGCGGGTGGGCGGGATTCGGGAAATCCGGATTTCCCAACCCCGACTGCGTCCTAACTAAGGCTTTGGTACGTCAACGTCGCCTTGTCCCCGTCACTGGATTTTCAGCTCTTGTTTCAATTCATTCTCTTCGGCTGGCCTTCTACTGATATTCACCAGGCTGGAGAGCAATTACGACCCCCCTGGATTCGTTGTGCTTCACTCTGAGAGCGCCTACTCATCTTCCCTTGCCAGAGTCGTCTGAAGCTGTTAGTCGCCAATCCCGACCGGCCGTCGACGCTTCTCCTGAATTCCGCTTCACTCTCGATTCTCCCAAACCGTCCGCGCGGTAGCTGAGCTTTCTAGGATCATAGCCAGGCGAGGGATAGCCCCGTTAAAACCGACTGCAACTGTCCGAGCCCGTGTCACCGCGCGGTTGTGCGATGGGAGTCTCCGGTGGCCAATCCCGCTGCCGCCCGCAAATCCGGCCTCTGCCTCGCTCACGATACTTACTAACTGGCTATCTATCTATCTAATTAACCGAGTCTAACTGCCCCCTATCCTGGGCCTTCGGTGGCCGTAGCCTTGGCTGGAATAAAATGGCGTCGCAACCACCGGCGTCGCCACCCCCGCCGGCGCTCCCACAGTCCGAGGCGGCGAGTCGAGCCCCGGCGCCCTACGGCCAGGCCTGCATCAACTGCGCCAAGGCCAAGTGTCGATGCATCCTCATCAGCCCGCCGGCCGGCCCGGGTGCGGGCCGCGGCGCCAGGCCGACGTGTGAGCGGTGCGCTCGCCTGAACCGCGAGTGCAAGCCGTCGAGCGGCATCAGGAGGCGCGGGGCCTCGGCCGCCGCGGGCTCGAGACGCCCCGGTGGCGGCTCTTCTTCCGCCTCGGCCGGGGCGTCGTTGTCCTCGTCGTCGGGTGGCATATCCGCCGCGAGCCGGGCGGCCAATCTCGAGCAGAAGCTCGAGGACCTCGTGGCGATCCTGAAGGCGCAGGCGGCCTCCTCGTCCCAGCAGCAGCAGCAGCTGTTGCTGCCCGACGCGGGCGACAGGGCGAGGACGGAGGACCGCCGCCGTGGCAGCAGCGGCATCGCCCCCGGCGGGCCGACCGTCGTCACGCCCGCCTCGACCGCGTACGCGACGTGCTCGACGGCCGACTCGACACCCAGCCCGCTGCCGACACCGGCCAGCGACGTCTTCGCGTCGGCCGCGCAGGCCGAGGAGACGCTCGCCTTCTTCCGCCGGCACCATCTCCAGTTCTTCCCCTTTGTGTACATCCCGCCGGACATGACGTACGTGGTTCCCCGGTTGTCAAAAAATATTGCCTCGTTTCGTTCGCCCCGAGGCCACATAGATAGGGGTCACGCGGCATAAAGCAGGGTAGTGAACTGATATTTTTGTTTCTTGCTTTTAGTGCTGCGCAGTTACAGCGCGACAGGCCATCTCTGTGGCTTAACATCACCGCCATATGCTGCAGATCCCCCATCAAGCAGGCGGCGCTCAGCCAGCAGAGCCGGACCGAGCTCGCGCATAAGATGCTCGTCACTTGCGAGCGGAGTATAGACATGCTGCTGGGGGCTCTTTGTATGCTCGGATGGTACGTCCTGCTAGGCTGCCGAATCGGCAACACATTCCTGCATATGATCGGCTATCGTGACTATGACTTTTTTACTGACGCGTAGTCGATGAACTAGGACCATGCATTTGTGCTTTAAACCAACTATGAGCGCGTTAATGGGCATGGCCATCTCCATCGTAACCGATCTTCGTCTCGACAAACCGGTACGATATTCTATTGCCATTATTTCCTTTCCCGCCTCCTCCTCTTGTCCCTGGGGCTTACACGCCTGCATATTTGATGCTGGGGGATATTTCTTATAAAATATAGAAGCATTCTGACTAACCGGACTTAAAATCGTACAGAGCCATGATGATGACCCCCGCATTATAAACTGTTTCAAGTCAGCCGACTTTATTAGGGCGCCGCATTCTACTGTCCGGTCTACAGAGGAAAGACGGGCCACATTGGCGTGCTACGTCTTCTGCTCAGCGTAATTCAAGCCCCTCTTTCCCGCTCCTTTTGCCGTCCTCCCTCCGTGCGCAACCCGACGACCAAGCCAGTATAATGTTCTCGGTAGCTAATTGGGTTTCTCCTGCGCAGGGCCTCAGCCTTTCTGAAATCCTCGCCGATGCGCTGGACTCCCCACATGGAAGACAGCCTGAAGTTCTTAGTGGACAACCCCGAATGGGAGGGTGACCAGATATTGGTCCTGATGGTCCGGATACGGAGGCTCGCCGAGAATATTGCCCAGGCACAGGTGGGATTATCTTCTGAGTGCGACGGCCACGGGACCTTGAAGCCACCCACCGGAATCTACGTCAAGTACTTCCGCCAGTGTCTACAGACGATCAAGGATCAACTACCCGAGTCGTTGAAGGATAATCGTGAGCATAGCCACCCTTCCCCCCTCCCCTCCGTCAAGTGAAGACGTGTATCACGGTTTTTTTTTGGCGTGAGCTGACTGAAAATTCTCTGCGCCTGCCAGACTTAGCGACATCCCTGATCATGTCCGCGGACGTCGTCATCGCCGAGATTCCCTTCTCCAACACGACGTGCTGGGGCCACCAGCCGGACTCCCACCTAGACGCCCACGCACGAAGCCACCAACAACAGCAACAGCAACAGCTATCACAACCGCCGGCGGCGACATCGCACTCCCACGCGCGGGGCGCGATCATCGACATCGGCCGCGCCGAGGCCAGCTTCGCCACGCTGCAGTCGAGCAGGGCCTTCTTCGAGCACTTCCTGGCCTTCGGGACGCCGGGCCTCTTGGGCTTTTCGTTCCCCGTGCTGCTCAACTTCTTCCGCGCCGCGCAGACGCTGTACCGCCTGCGTGTCGTGGACGCCCTGGGGCCGGACCACACAATGGTGCGCGTCGGCGATGGGAGGGCCGACGAGAACGACGGCGGCAGAGAGGCGGGAGCGGGAACGAGAGCGGGGGTGAGAGTGGTCGACCTCATCGAGGCCATCGAGGGTCTCGCGGCCCGCTACGAGAGGATCCCCGGCCTCTACGGCTTCCACAACGAGGTCGACGCCCAGGGCGCCGAGGCCGCCAACTTCTACGTCAAGTGCGCCAAGACGCTCGCGGGCACCATGCCCATGTGGCGTGTGCACTTCGCACAGGCCGAGGCGGCGGTTGCCAGGCCGGCCGGCGAGGAGGGGCCGGCGACCCAGCAGCAGCAGCAACAGCAACAGCAACAACAACAACAACAGCAGCAGGTCCAGCCGGGCGCGGTGGGCGCCGGGCTGCAGCCATCTTCTTCTGCTGCTATGGCGGGCAGGGGGGCCTTCGGCTACCCGACGATCACGAACTTCATGATGCCCGACTTCTTCCCCATGGATTTCTCGCTGGAGGACCCGTGGTGCGGCGAGCTGCCCTTCTCGTGGGACGCGAGCCTCCTCGGCCCTCCTATGCAGTGATTACCGTCGGCCGTGTCGTTTCGCGTCATCTGACCTGTTTGGACGAGGCAGGGACGGCGCTGTGACATTTCCGCCGACGTATATTGTCGGTTTATCCTAGTAATATTTTTTGGTTCTCCGACTGTATTTTAATGTATAATCATCACTCTTAAAGCGATATATGGACATCTAGTACGCCCGGCGTTTTGTGTAGGCCGGGGTGAACGGGGATACAAGATAGAGCTACAAAGCAATAAAGGAAATTAATCCCGATACAAACTACTTAACTCCCCGTAATTGGTTTGGTCGAAAGCTATGAAACGTCCTCTTCACTGCTATTGGGTGTACATAGTAAAGCTCACGCCTAGAGCGAGTGAGATAGTTGTATTGTATTTACCTGTCCAGCGACAGATGCATTGCATTGCTGAGAATGCATGCTTGTAGGGTGAGCGTGACTCATCGTTCTACGGGGATAGCTGCAATGACTGTTTCCTCTGTTGTGTCATGGAGAGAGGCTCTGTGATTGATTGGGCTAGGAGAACGCGTCCTACGTAATAGACAAGCTCACAAAACCGGTGAGGATCCTAGTAACAAACCTCACTCCCCTAACGCCCACGGGTCAGGCTATGTACCGGTGAAGATTTCTCTATTACAAAGTTTGTAAGAGGGATTGTAATTAAGTAACTTTTGTTGGTTCGTGGGACGCGGGGGTGCGGGCATGTCGTCTATTAGTGTGCGGGATGGCGTGCGGCTCTGCTCAGTGTAGCGCGAGCTTAGTCCAAAGCCAAGTTTTAGCACCGCCTAGTTAGTCGGTGGGGTAATTTACCGAGTCTGTGTAGTTACTACAGTCGCATTGATAAGTTACGTTTGACGAAAATGCCAAAGACGGGTGTTGCCTACGCTGGGAGGAAACGGGGTTGTGAAAGGAGCGGAATTCAAGAACTCCGTTGTTTTAGGAACCCGTTCAGCTCTCACACGCGCAAGGGCTTATGAGAGAAGTTAGCTGAGCTGATAGATAGAACGGCTGAATTAGTAGAGGTCATATAAAGTAGCTTGCATAATCGGCAATGGCAGGCAACAACTTGGGAGATGACAACGTCGGCCAAATTCGTGCTGAGCCGTAATCATACATCCCTACCAATGATATAACCAGTTAAAGGTACCAGGAGTTCGGAATTCGGGATACGTGCACATCCGCCCCCAGCTGCGGCATGACCAGGGGCATTCAAATCAACAAAGCTTAAATGATTGATAATAAATAGGAAGAGCAACGGTATCGCAGAGAGAGTAATAAGCAGCGAAATATTGTATGTTCATTTAGAATAAACCACAACCTAAATAGTTTAATCGGTTCGAGTCGACTCTTGCTTGTTGCTTTGCTCTGTACGCGGAACCCCGAATCGTGGCTGGAGCTAGTTAGTTACTAAAACGGAGAGCGAGACATGGGATTGGAGCCATCACCGGCCAAGATGGCTAGCGAAACTACAATGCCCGACGCGCAAGCGCGAGACGATACGAAGCAAAACGGCTCGTCGTCGGTGCTGTCGACGACAAGCGACGAAGTTGGAGAGAAACGATCGAGTTCCCCAGCGGACGACGCTGCGCTGCCGCCGCCGCCGCCGCCCGAAGAACTGCAGGAAGGAGACCCCCTAAACGATCACCTGTCCGGCTTCAAGCTGGTGGCGCTGCTCTGCAGCGTGGGGTTGATCTTCTTCGTGTTGCTGCTGGATACGTCGATTATTAGTACGGTGAGTGGTACCCTCTCCAACTCCCTTCGCGAGCTTCGCTGGGGTGGCTTCATTAGATACGGCAAACACTCGTGCGCTCAAAGGAGCACACTGCTAATCGATTGTATCGATGATAGGCCGTCCCCAAGATCACGAGCGAGTTTCATAGTCTGCCGGATGTGGGCTGGTACGCGGGCGCCTATCAACTTACTAGGTAAGCGGGCTTTCTGCTTCTTCCCTTCAACATGACGATAGTTATCGCTAATTCGTGTGTTGCAGTTCGGTCCTGCAACCCCTGACGGGCAAGTTATACACATAGTAAGTACCTCCGGGCCCTTTACAAACCGATGTGTCTAGCATATCTGCCCTGGAAGCCAGCCTACTATGATCAATTTGACCCTTTTGCTCTTAGTGGACATTATTAACTCTTGGGATTCTGTCTCTTACTATAGCTTCCCGACGAAGTGGACATTCCTTGTGTTCTTCTTCATCTTCGAGGTCGGCTCGCTTCTCTGCGCCGTCTCCACCTCGTCCGCCTTCTTCATCGTCGGCCGTGCCATCGCCGGCATCGGCGTTTCGGGTCTACAGAATGGATCTCTGACCATTGTATCTGGCGCAGTCCCGCTGCAGAAAAGAGCATGTGAGTCTCTACCTTGCGGAGAATTTACGAAGCGGGCTATATCTGACTCAGCTGTTGGGTAGTCTATCTCGGCCTTGTGATTGGAGGTATGTGATTGTTTCCGACTGTGAATGGAATGGTTTCCAATGGGTGGGCGATATACTAATTTGATGCACTTTCCTGAAGCCGGTCAGCTCGGTTTGGTCATCGGACCGTTAATCGGAGGCCTATTCACGCAATATGTCACTTGGCGCTGGTGTACGTTGAATTGTGAAGCCCTACCCGTCTCTAGTCTCTGCTCATACTGACAAGTCATGAGACAGGTTTCTATATCAACCTTCCGATAGGTGCCATCGCTGGGGGCCTGTTGGCGTTGATACGATGCCCCGAACAAGTCGTCAAGGCGCCGTTCTCGCTCGCCCTTGTCCGCCGCGTCTTCCCACAGCTCGATACGATCGGTTTCCTTTTCTTCGCACCGGCGGCCACTCAGCTACTCCTGGCTCTCCAGTTCGGCTCCGGGGAGACATATGCGTGGAACTCCTCGGTGATCATTGGCTTGTTTGTGGGTGCTGGCGTCGCAGCCATCCTCTTCCTGCTGTGGGAATGGAACGCCGGCGACGTGGCCATCATTCCCTTTTCCATGGTCAGAAACAGGATCGTGTGGACAAGCACTATCCAGTATGTCGCTTTGATAACGGCAGTTTTCATCGGCACCCAGTATTTCCCTATCTATTTTCAGGCCGTGAAGGGAGTCGGCCCGGTCCTGAGCGGCGTTTATCTACTTCCAAGCATCTTGTCGCAGATCATTTTCGTCCTGTTCTCAGGCGTGTTGAGTAAGTGCAATCTCATATGACGACTATGGCTACCGCCTTGTATGTAGTGGCTAACTAAAAGATCAACAGTCTCTAGAGTTGGGTACTATCTTCCGTTTGCCGTCTTGGCTGGTGTCGGAGCCGCCATCGGATCCGGATTGATTTCCACATGGGGACCGAATACCTCGACCGGTATGTGGATTGGCTATCAGATTGTATACGGCATCCGAGGATGTGGAATACAGCTTGTAAGTTCCGTGATGTTCCCCTCTCCAAGGCGTAGTCAGTCGGTTAACGATGTGAGCGACACAGGCCATTGTCGCCATCCAAAATGCGTTGCCGGCCAAGCAAAGCCAACTCGGCGTTTCCTTCCTGGTATTCTGCCAGACCTTATCGGCGGCAGTGTTTGTTGTAGTTGGAAATACTATCTTCACGCAGTCGTTAATCGACGGAACCCGGAGATTTGTCCCGTCCGTCGACCCGACCGATGTCCTGCGGGCGGGCGGGAGTGCGGACGCGATACGAAGTCTTGTGCCGCCGGGAAGCCCGGAGCTGGCGGGACTGCTCAAGGCCTTCTCTCGCTCCTTTGACACTGTTTGTTACCTTATGATCGCGTTGACTAGTATCAGCGCCATTGCCTCGTTTGGGATGGGGTGGATCGATACACGGCCGGCGAAAACACAAGAGACACCCGAGGCAACAGCCGAGGTATAAACACTTAATAGACCTTTTGTCTTGCTGAGTTATTTGAGGCGCCGGGAGAAGCCAGACTTAGATTGAGACAAGACAGACAAAGATATTGTATAGATAGAGCCTAGGCGCAAAGGACTGACGTATAGAAAAGAGGCGGGGAGTTACGAGTATTTGGTATACAGGTTTACTTTTAATTGACAAGACTCTTCTTTTCTCTGTGGAAAAGCATCGTGAGCACTCCGTACTCCGTGCCTTAGGTAAAGTTAAGTACCTACGTAACTCACTTCTCAACAGGTTCGAAGTGATTGATTGGCTCGGCTGTGCTTCATAGATGTATTGTTAGGGGGTTTGATAGCCCCTGCTCAGCCTCACAATAGGGCGATCAATCAGAGGCAACGAAACTCACAATTAGCGGGCTCAGCGCACCGGGGACCCACAGGCTAGCACTATACGCGCCACTAACGTTGGGCGACGGCTGCCTCTCGGCCAAGCATCGTCACAGATAGACGCTCAGCCCCTCCGATCTGGGCGAGTGACGAGTTGGTACGGCGTGGGCGCTGGCTGGCGGCGTGCAACTCTATTTCTCCTGTATTCGTCGTGTCGGGACCAGTCAAGCCTCAATGTGGTCTGGCTGTGCCGGGACATTGGGAGGCCGTTCTTAGACCTTGATCGTCCTCGGTGGGATCCCCAGCCTCCTTTGCGACATTCTTTAGTTTTTGCATACGTTATTACGATACGGACTTCCCGACGGTCACTATTCGTTCGACCTGACGGACTACGAGGCCCCGAAGACGATGCCGTTCATCCCCAACACCCCCGAATCTCTGATTGCCCGATCCGACTCCAAGAACCCGTCCACGACATGTAGAGGCATCACTGCGGGGGGTCGACCATGTCGTAGATCCCTGGCTGCCACCCCGGGCTCCTCGCCCGCCGTCTCTCCTCTGGCCTCGAAGAGTCGAGTGAACCAGCTTCGCGTCGACGACCCGAGCGACCCGGGCCTCTATTGCTGGCAACATAAAGAGCAGGCGAGCTCCTCAGCCCACTCCAGTCCCGGCCCCGCCTCGCGATTCAAGCTCGAACCCGTGCGACAAGAAAGCTTCGAGAGCCTCATTGACCGGCTTGGCATAGTCGAGGCCCAGAAGAACGATGGGAAACAACATGGGAACCCCTCGAAGCCGCCGGGTAGCAAGAGGACCGAAAAGACGTCGCACACGGGCGAAGCCAACGGTCTGTCGGCCGCGAAACCCAAGCGAAAACCGAAGAAGCAGGTAGGGTTTTGCTGCTGCTTCACAATTCCTGTATCCGAAGAAGAGCGGCCGTCAAAACCGAGACCGCAACCTCGGCCGATCCAGAACGCACCAACAAAGCCCAGCACGGCGAAACTGCCATCGAACCAGCACCTGGCGCCGTCTTCGGCTAGCCAACGGCCGAGCATCACCGCGTCGAAGCAATCGTCCACGCAGTCGGCCGCGTCACAGACGTCCCAGTATCTCTCGCTCATCCCCAATTCGGTCCTGCCGGAGACGGCCGCCAACCTCCTGAGGGAGCTGTCGAAGCCGCTGGCGCAGAAGGACGAGCCCGGCTACATCTACATCTTCTGGCTGACGCCCGAGTCCCAGCCGTCGACGCCGCCGGCCGAGGTGGCGCGCAACCTGCTGGCCCCGCCTCAGCGCCCCGACGCGGGCCGGCGCCGGACGAGCGACGTGCTGCAGTCGTTCGCGGCGCAGTCGACGCGGGCAGGCTCCTCGGGCAAGACCATGCTCCTCAAGATCGGGCGGGCGTCGAACGTGCAGCGGCGGATGAACGAGTGGCAGCGGCAGTGCGGGTATAACCTCTCGCTGGTGCGGTACTACCCGTACGTGCCGTCGAGCCAGCCGTCGACGCCGCGCAAGATGCCGCACAGCCACAAGGTCGAGCGCCTCATCCACCTCGAGCTCGAGGGCCAGGGGCTACGGGTCAACCACAAGGTGAACTGCGACGCGTGCGGGCGGAACCACAAGGAGTGGTTCGAGATCGAGGCGTCCAGGGCCGGCATCAACGCGGTGGACGAGATAGTTAGACGGTGGTCGGACTGGGATGAGGGGAATGCCCAGGGGGGGTTTTAATGACTCGGCTCCTCATGAATGCAATGACTGTACGATGTAATGATGTAATAAGTTTAGATATTATTGAGCATGCATTGTATTAGGATGGGCGTTCGTTTGTCTCCCCTTTGATGCCTGTAAGTACGTGGGCGTTCATGGCTGTGTCTTTGAATGTTTGATATACCTTACTCCGGTTGAGAACGGGAAGGGAGCCAATACCGTGCCGTTTGAACCACGGCGCATTACGGTGTCACATTTCTGGTAACGATTTGTTCGTCCCGAGCCTTGTCTCACCGGGCGAACCACTTTGAGACCAATTAAAGATTAAGTAGGCTACAAACTACTTGTCTGCAACGACATAATTACTTAACGTTAAGTACCTACCACGAGCTTCATTGCTCATTTCGTCATACCGCCCAGTCCTATTATTGACTTGGAGGTATCTTAAGTCGGTGATAACTTATAAGCCGTCTTGTTTTTTGGTCATGCCCTGGTTCTTGGCCTACCTAAGTACCTATTTACCGGCCAAGCATTACTACCGAGTGACCTACCACTTGCTACCGCATCCATCTGCCATCGAATGATGGATGATCAGCTGCAATCTATCCAACTCAGCTAATCTGCTTGTAGGCAGACCAGGTTGTCCACCACCATGACCATGGCACGGAGGGGCTGCGTGTGTGTGTGTGTGTGTGACCCGCGGGAGGCCCGACGGGACGAAGGCGCCATTAAGAAGCAATGTTTGGCTCAGTTTCACCCCAAATGCCCATCATCTGTCATCTCTGTCATCCGCCATTGCGCCATAGGACTTTGGCCTACCTACTTAGTTAGTACCTGGGTGCTATGTATGGGAGGGTAAGGGTAAGGGGGTCACCGGCATCAACCTGGGCACTCCACCCTGCAGGTTTCTGGCATAGGGGATTCGCCGGCATTTGCAGTTGGCTGACTTACTATCTAACCTTGCCTTCTTCTGAGGGGTCTGCAGTGCGTCTCATGTCGTCCTCTCTTTGTCGGACCGTTATGCAACAAGAAATGACCGACGTGCCAAATAGGTAACAGACAGAGGTAAGAAGTAGGTACTTGCTTACATACAACTTAGTTACATACATGCAAATACATACACACCTTGCCCACCTACATGCTAGAGTGGTACAATACGTCCCCCCGCCAAGGCCGCCAAGGGCTTCCATCTGCAGGTCTTGAAGGTTCTCCCCCAAGAAAGGGCGCTACCGTCCCACTGACGTGCAGCAGGTAGCGTCCCTAGAGGCAATTTTATTTTAGCACGCCGGGGTCGTCCGTCAGAAGTCTATCTACTTGTACACCCGTGTCGGCACAACGCTAGGTACAGAGCGCAACACTACAGAGCCCAAGGCCTACCTGGTGTTCTGGGTGTGCTATTGCGCGCATTCCTCCGCCAAGCACAGGCGCATGCGGGACATTCGCCCGTCCATTCGTCGGCACCCTACGGCTGATGCATGCAGGTCAAACCCACCGCACACCTACGATCCCATACCTAACCTTGAGTAAGAAGTAACTACTTGCTTACTTGTACAGCACTGGCTGGCAGAGGGCAGCGATGGATGGTTCTCCTCGCTGGTGCTTGTCCACATGCGGCATTCGCCCCGGAGGGTTACCTCTGATCCCTCCGCCGGCCTGCTGAATCCAGGGACAGCGTCGCATTCTGTATTCGGGTATCTAAGAGGTAGGTAGTGTACCTGTTATACCCTCCCTCTCGCTGCGCTGGTGACATTTTCGTTATCTCCTATTTTATCTTTAATTTTTTTTAACCCTTCTCGAATCCTTCCGTCACGCGCCAGCGTAACCCTGGGTGGTTCTTATTTTCCGACTTTCCGCCATTAATGCCACGACTCGCTTTATGTTTCATTTAGATCTGGGATTTACCACGTGATATCGTTCAAAACGTTGTCTCAAAGCTTCGACTTTTGCTCGGCCAGGCTTATTTTGACGACGGCAGGAAAGTAAAAGGGCGTGAGAAGAGGTTGTTGCCGATAAGCGATTCAGTCTTACCGCCACGTATCACGGAACCCCGGTCATCAGCGCACAAAAAAAAAAAACAATAGACGCGTCCAACGATGACGGGAAACTCTGGAGAGGGGCCGACGGCGCCGTCTCAGGAACCACGTGTCTCACACGAACCAACACTGGCCGGCCGTATGGAGATGATAGTCCAGGATAACCGGATATCATGGGGAGGCGGCAGCGCACCGTCGCTCCCATCCATCGACGATGATATTGAAGATGTCAGTCAAAGAAGAGTCCAGGGATAAGGGTTAGCCCGGCTGACACATTGCGCCGCATCATTAGGATGCCATGAGTGTGACGGACAGCGTCAAGTGAGATGACCTGTAGATGGGACATGATGAGGTAGGAAATATAGCTGACTCTCTCATGGTAAAGATCCTCGACCATGTCGCTGGACCCGACGTTGTACCACTTCATCGAAGAGAACGGCCGGACCTATCATAAGTATAAGCAAGGGAGTACGGCCCCCTCAATCCTACCATCAGCATTCGCCATGCCATGACTAACGATTGAGCGTAGGATATTTTCTTCCCAATGACTTGGTGGGTTCAAGCAGTGCCTTTTGTTCTCATCCCAAGGCTCGTAGTCTAATACATATTCCAGGCAGAGCAAGAACGGCTTGGTATGCGCCTTTCTCCTGCTACCAACTCACTTGGGTGGCCAATGTTAACCGCCCTCCAGATTTGCAACATCAGCTTTTCTGTATCACGATAGGCGGGAAGCTGAATGTATGCCCACTCCCGGAAAAGCCGAAAAGAGTCTTGGATATCGCCACAGGTTCGAACAGCGTTTTCACCCCGGATCCCATTTTTGGTGCTGACAAACGGCAGGCACCGGCATCTGGGCGATAGAATTTGGTTTGTTTCCTCGCTGTATCTTGGTGACTGCATTCTAAACAGCTGGCCTAGCTTCCCAATACCCCGACACCGAGGTCATCGGCACAGACCTCAGCCCTATCCAACCTGTTTAGTACGCACTCTACCTCGCCCTACGTGGTGTGACCTGGCATGATAGTGGGTGACTGATAACGCTTGTCTAGTCTGCCCGAAAACTGCAAGTTCGAGATAGACGACGCCGAGGATGAGTGGACGTTCAACGAGCCGTTCTCCTTCATCCACGGTCGCGCCCTGATGAGCTGCTTCGACGACCCGGCCCGCGTCGTCAAGCAAGCCTACGAGAGCCTCGAGCCCGGCGGCATGATCGAGTTCCAGGACGCGCTGTTCCCCATGTACTGGATCGGCGAGCCGCCGCGGGAGTCGGCGCTGTACCGGTGGAACGAGCTGCTGATGGAGGGGGTGCGGCGGATCGGGCGGTCGTGGAGCAACGTGGTCAACTACCCGCGGTACTTCGAGGAGGCCGGGTTCGTGGACATTGTGGACCGGCGCTTCTACTGGCCCACGTCGCCGTGGGCCAAGGGCAAGTACTTCAAGACGGTCGCCATGTACTTCCAGGAGGACATGATCTCGGGGCTCGAGGCCATCAGCATGAAGGTGCTGCAGGCGACGGGCATGACGCCCGGGGAGATCGAGGCCTTCTGCGAGGAGGTCAGGGCCGACTTCCGGGACACCAATTTGCATGCGTACCTCAAGGTGTAAGCAAAAAGCCCTGCCTAGTTAGAGACTGAGAGGGCTCGAGGCGGGAAAACGAGACGAGACGAGCGCGGCTGACCCTTTTCGTCTACAGGTCATACATTTACGCACGCAAGCCTCTGCATGTATAGGTCCCACAGGATGGGCTTATAGCGGTACATGCGGCGAAGAATGGGTGTAGGTTATTTACTTTTCCGGGAAGGGTAACGCATGTCTTTTCGATCTGCCCAGTCCGATGTAAGACAAGAAAACTCGCAGTAGGTCGGCCGAGAGAAAGGCGAACCCGCAGGCCGGTACGCTCTCACCTATCGGCTCTCCTGCCTGTGATGCGAGAGGCCGGGCCGACTGCTGTGCTATGTTACATAGCAAGGGAATGAGCAATGAGCAATGAGTGATGATGGGGACTGTTAGGTACAGGGGGCGGCTCTCTGCATGATTTTTGGTAGCGGTGATATGTGACTCAGCGGATATAGCGGGGATAAGATATGCACACATCCTACGGCTCTGTTCTAACGGCTGGCTACTGCACAATACTGTAGCATTCGTCCTTCGTTTGTTGTATTCCGCCTCCCCTTGCCTCTTGCCCTATTGTGCGAGATATGAGACATGCATGCACCACAGCGCGCTATGGTTACCGTATTTGGGAGTCGGGCCTCAGGACGACGGCGGACCGTTGAGAGTGCGCGAATACCGATTGTGAGGGGGGCCGGTGCATGGCACGTTGTCTGTGCTCCCTCTAAAATGGTATACCTACCGAATTGGTAATCTCGAATTAGTCACGGGCTCCGAGCCGCCATCTCAACGGGGGCTCTATGTCCCTCGCTATCCCGTCCACAGAAAGTCGTTAACCCGGGCTGCCGGGCGTTCCTATGTCCGCTCTTGGCCGTCAGCGCTTACTAAATGGCGGGCCGATGTGGACTCGTGTTGGGGATAAAGGTAAGGTAACGTAGAGAGTGTGTGTGTGTCACAGCGATATGCTGTTGTGCCGTGTGACGATTATAAGAAGATGGTTTTCTTTCTCTCATTTCAACGTCGGAGACTATCATAAGTTCATCCCAACTCCGCCACTTTGCCCAAACGAGAACAAGGCGTGATATCTACGATCATAACCTATCCCTACCCAGGTTAAAAAGAAAGAAAGCAACACACACAAAAACCCGAAAACCAGCCATGTCTTTCACCTCGTGCTGTCTCAAGACCTTCACCTGGGGCGGCACGCCGACGGGCAAGGAGGCGCGGCTCGCGGGCAACGACTGCTACGTGACAGGCGACAACAAGGACGCCGCCGTGCTCTTCATCCACGACCTCTTCGGCTGGCGGTACCCCAACATCCGCCTGCTGGCCGACCACTACGCGCGCGAGGCCGACGTCACCGTCTACGTCCCCGACTTCTTCGGCGGCTGGGTCGTCGACTACGCCCTCGTCGAGGAGGACCGCTTCGACAAGATCGACCTCGCGGGCATGGCCAAGCTCAACTCGCGCGAGATCCGGGGCCCCGAGAGTACGTTGCTTTTTCTTATTTGACATGTCATTTTCATTTTCATTTCTTGTTCCCCTCCACCGCCCCTTATCTCCCTTTATTTTCCTATATATATGTATTTTTTCCACCTATTGTCATCACGCACCCACAAACTTTCTATTTCCTCCCATCGAGCACTCTTCGCTAATCTCTCACGCTCACAGTGGTGGCCTGCGCCAAGGCGCTCAAGGGCGAGCACGGCTACAAGCGCCTGGGGGCCATCGGGTTCTGCTACGGCGGGTGGGCGGTGTGCTACCTGGGCTCGCGGGCGCGGGCGGCGTCGCCGCCGCTGGTGGACGCGGTGTCGATGGGCCACCCGTCGTGGCTGGTCAAGGAGGACTTCGACGACCTGACGGTGCCGATCCAGATCCTGGCGCCCGAGATCGACGCGGCCTTCCCCGCGGACCTCAAGGCCCACGCCTTCGCCACCCTGCTCCGCCTCAACCTGCCCTTCGAGTACGTCCACTACCCGGGCATCGCCCACGGGGGGCTCGTCCGCGGCAGCGAGAAGGCCGAGAACGAGCGCGAGGCCATGGCCCAGGCCAAGGACTCGGCCGTCGCGTGGCTGAGGAAGTATTTGCATTAGGTAGGTAGGAGACCATGAAGGAGGGGTTTGTCGATTTCCGCGGTCACCCTCCTCGTCTTGTGTGCGCATAGGCGTGTGCAGTTGCCTGAGTTAGGGGGTTAAGGGGCGTTGTCTTATAAACCGATATCGACGGCTTGTGATTTGAAAGAAGCTGAAGATTGCACGGTTCTGGGGCACAGAGATGGCTCCGCGCACATCGTGATAGGTTGCGCCCTTCTTGGAATCTTCATATACGCCGCCCAAATATTCATATAAATAAGTTACGCTTTACTTTTGCGAGCTGGCATTGTTAGGATCTTTATGAGAATCTGTCGCGCTAGTGCATCTCTTGTTATTGAGGTTTCCTGTTAAACTTAATACACTGGCCCGTCATCGCCTCTTCCCGCAACCTGAACCCGGTACTCGGAATATGCGACAATACTCAAGAATGTTGCACGGAAGCCGGCCCTCAAGTAATTGCCCCAAGGTCCGTAGCTTGCCCAAAGTCAGATGAAATGTTCGGTTCCTATAAGGCGAACTTCGGACTTCGGAGTTGAGACCCCCCGGTAACTCCTCAAGCTAAGAAGCCCCTATCTTCACGACCCATCCACACGCACATACCTCTCCCTCTCGTACACACGTATTGCGACACTACTTAGTGAGTAGATTCATGATACTTAATATTCATAGCCCCCAAACTACGGTCCCCATCCTCTTCTCGTCCTAACGTAAACTTATCCATATGCCCACTCACTCGCATTCATCAAAATAGGACTTTCCTCTCTACCCGCACATATTTCCCGCCGTCCGCTCCACAAACAGGCGTGGAACTTGTGTTTCCTCTTCAATAGCCGCATGGCGGCAGGGTAGGGTTCTTCCCGTCATTCCATATGAATCGCCACGTTTGAACGAACGCGGGTGTTGGCGCCGGTGATGGATCTTGGGCTTATATTTCGCGTTTTCTTTTTTCATTTTCTGTTGTTGTTTGCCCGCCAATTTGCTCGTGTATGTATGGGCTGTCTGTGGCGTCTCCATAACATCAAAGGATGCCTTTGCCAACGATTTGGGGACAGTGATGGTAGTGCGAGGCCCGTTTATGGGCTGTAATGTTGCGCGAGAGAGGTTCTCAATGCGACGGGCGGGAAAAGGGTCGAGTTGGATAGAGGGTGGGTTGTTCATGTCGAAAGGTCCCAGTAACCGAAACTCTTCGCGACAAACTCTCCGGAGGCGACGACAAGCCTTCAACTGTTGTTGTGCCATTCCCAATCACGGCGTACATGGCTTCCCTGAGGCTAGAGATGAATGAGGTCGAGAGGCAGAGAGTGGCATCTGAGAGGATCACTAGGCACGGTAGTTATGCGATCAAGAATAGCCAAAGGATGAACCCGGCCACTTGCCGGAGGGGGCTCGGGAGTCCCGATGTGAGGAGGCTGAGTAGCTGGAAGAGGACCCAGCCTTTTACAGAAAAGCGTTGTTGGGGCATGGTGTGGTAGAATGTCGGACAAGCTCCCCCATAAACTCTCAGTTGTTTGAAGATATGAGAGAGACACTGGCGAGACCTGGCAACGATACATTCGTGGGAGGACGGTATTATATATTCGACACGGGAGATTGAACATGATGTCTCGCAACTCTAGAATGTTCACCTCAGATGAAAGAGAAAAGCACGCTGAGACAACTAGTCTTAGAGATTCTTAACAATAAGGATGCAAGGAGGCCAAAGTTAGAAACAACGAGAATATTGGTTGCCTGGACACTTAGAGTGACCAGTATAATCTATATCAGCGCATATACAAGGAAAACCCAGATGTTTCAAGAGTTGTTGTAGAAGCCTCTAGACAGAACGTTCTGAGATCCGTTTCATGCGGAGCGACTATCTAACTACCCGAAACTTTAAACCAGATGACAATATTTCACTTGCTAAAACGAGCTTGCCTTGCGTATACTAGCAGTTAGATAGACCAGGAATACAACCTTAAACAACGAACATGATCGAAAATAAAGTTTATCATTACGTTAAACTGGCAAGAACTGCCATTAGATATTAACTATGTATTATAAAAACAGTCGCTGCGAGCAGATCTATCCATCTACCGCGCAATATATAACAAAGTTTCAGAACAAGATGAGCGCTATTTGTCGGGAGAAAGACAATGTCGTCACGTGCCACACTACGCTGATAAAATCGGTGTCTCGCATGCGAACTCAACAAGGGGAAAAAAAAAAAATTAGGTATCAATCTTTAACTTGATGCTGAATGCTCGTCTTGCTTGCTTGCTCATTGCGCTATGCGAACCTAACCTCATTGAACAACCCAGCCCGTACCTGTATCAAGCTCGCGAGCTCGAGGAGGAACGACTGATAGATAATGATATTGGTAAGAATGTGCGACACGGAAGCTTCCTTTTCCCTAACTGACGTCTGAGGCTCGGGATTATACTCAATCTCATCCTCGTCGGCCGCAACCTGGGCCTCGGTGGGGTCAATGTCATCTTCCGCATCCCTATTCCCATCGGGCTCCATGTTCTCGTTTCTACCTGACTCCTTCCGGCCAAAGTCGAGAGGTATGGGGTCTATAGTCAGCTTGGGTAGGCCCACTCGTTTGGCGAGAATACCCTGGTCGACGGCCGCAAAGGCGGCAACCTGGCTTGCCACAGGGTTGCCACTACCGCCTGCGCTGGAGTTATCGTGGCCACTGGGCGAAGATGATCTAGCTAGCCTACTTTTACCAGGGCTTTCATAGTTTATCGGAAATTCCTTCGGGGGGACCGGAATGGGGTTGGAATTCGGAGTAGTAGCCCGGTGGCCCGCCGATTTCGTAGGTCCAGTACCGGAGCTACGCATAGCATCCTTCCGCCCACGAGGGCTGCCCGATCGGCTGGGCGTACTTAATTCGGACAACATTCTCTGGAACCCCCCAAGCGCACTAGGTCTTGCAGGCGAGGCTGAACGTGACTCCACGCGACTCGATGACCCGGCGGTTGCCGCCCCTGTGTCAGAACTAGTCTGCGCGTTTGGCTGATTTGGTACGATAGTATCTGCTGTTTGAAAAGCCTCGCGGCGTTGTTGCATAAGCTCATCAAATCTCGGGATAGACTCTCGAAACGATACGACCTGGTCGGCTAGTGTTTCTAAGACAAGAAGAACCCGAGGGAGGTGTGAAGTTTGCCATTTTGGTCTGCGACGACATCTACTAATGGCCTGTAGCTTCTCAAGTTCTTTAGAGATCTGATCGTGGGGGACTGAAACATGACCGTCGGGGTCCTCTTCAAACACGTATGTTCTGGGATGACGCAGTAGCCAACCCTCTATTGAGATGTATCCGCAAACAGCGAGATCTAATATGGTCTCCGTAGTGGAAAGATTTGTTTCCACAGGATTGATGAAGAATTGCTCCAGGATATCCAGTAAATTATGCAAAAGGGGATCCTGGGGACTCAACGTATGTGGTGGCACATCCCGGGGCGCCCCAGGCAGACTGTCCGGTATGGCAGGGAGTTTCTGGTTGTGGGTTGAGACTTTTGGAGCCACAAGTTTCAGAGAGCAGGGGTGGCCCTCCACCCGAGTCAATGTATCCTTTAGGATGTTGTCATAAATTTCGTCGAAATTGTCTTGGCCGCCCACAGTGCCAGCCAGGGACATGATGAAGTCGACTTCTTGTTGATGAGCGCCCATAGTTCTATGGGAAATGTTGGGATTTACGCCTTCGGTATGCAGTAGCGTCACAATAGCGTAGCGATGATGCCGCTTAAGAATCGTTGCCACTAACTGTATCGTGACGCATACTGTTTGGTCGTTTTGGGACTTGAGGCACGATTGGATCAAGTCAACCAAATTAAATAACAATGGCGAGTAGCTCGACTCCATCTTGGATGCCATCATACTCGCAAGGTCCATGGATTTCCGCTTCCTAGCAGCGCTTACAGCAGGTTCGGAAAAGCTCTGTGAAGATGGGTCGGTATCGGGAAGAGCAAGCAAATAATGGAGGATTAAGTTGATCATGTCCGGATGATCTAATGACTCCAATATGCGGCGCAGGTAAGTGAGAACGGCGACTGACGAGCCTCCATCTACATCGGAGGACTCCAGGAGAGACGGATATCTAATAATGCACCGGTAAGTACTTGCTGGCCAGTGGAAGACGTGAAACAACTTACAATAGCTGTTGTAGGAAGATGATCTGGAAGTGCTCGAGAAGGGTAGATTTGACCTCTACAGACCGGCAATGATTGAGCACGTCTTGCCAGAACATGAGGTGGGACAAAAAGGTGTCCATATGTAGTTGAAAGTCGGGACTGCACGAGCTCACGATCTCGAATGTCGCGGTTGGGTGCTCGTAATCCGAGAGGGCCAGAACAGGTGGCAGACTGTGCGGGGGGTGGTCAATGACAAGCTTCCGGCTGAGCTGGCTGTACAAGGCTCCTAGGCCAGTCGCCATAAGTGTAGAAAGATCGCTTTCGACGATCCATTGCTCTAACTCGACCGAGTGGGACGCTGCTTCGATGATGTAGAGCAGTCCAGTGCGAGCGAAATCGCCCACCTTTCCCTCGTGATGGATATAGTCCATCAGAATATAGAAGAGCGGAAAGTCTTGCTTCTGCGTCCTGCCGGCGAACTTCTCGCGCTCATCCTTGAACTTGTCATCTTGCGTGGCAGCGTCGGTGTGGATCTTGAACCAGGCAGGCAAGATGTCGGGATCAAGCCTGATCTTGGTAGTGATATTGAAGGCCAGCTCCACAACCCCGACTTCGGTGTCTTGGCCTAGACGTATGCTATTGGCGCCGGTGATGCGGACGAGCAGGTTGGTCAAGCTCGCGGAGAAAGCATCGTTCTCCACGAAGGCCTCCTCTTCGCTCTCTATTAGACCGGCAAAGAACCGCACGGCTGCCTTGATGATCCACTCATTGTACGAGGTGGTGGCGATCTTGGCAATGGGAATATAGATCTGCTTCGTGGCGGCGAACGAGATGCAAGGGTGCGGCAGCGGGCGGCGGGATTCCTCGGCCAGGATGTTGGTCAGCTCCTGAAGACGGATCTCGAGTACCTCGGCAGCGTCGACATCATGGGCGAGGTTGGAGCAGTTGCGCCAGACGTGCTAGGCGGCGAGACGGACGGATTAGCAGACAATGGGCGACGGTTGAGGGTTGACAGGAGGGGGAACGAGGGAAACGGGAACGGAGTCGGGGACGGGGCCGGGTACCAGCAGCTGGCTATATTCCTTCTCGAAGCGCTGGCGACGGCGGATGGGGTCCCTCGCGGCGTCGCGGGCGGCGGACCGGGCGGACAAGGGCGTATTCGCGATGAGGCGCGACCACTGCAGCAACACATTCATTCCGTCAGTCGGGGCGACGTAAAATACTCTCATTCCACTGACAAAATCCATGGCGAATCTGAAGGCCTATCATGTCGGGAGGTGATGGCAGGTCGAGACACGGGGGGAGCGGCAGCCGTTAGTAGTCACGGCATCGGACGGGCATTGCGGGCATGCGTTGGCAGTGTTGCCCTCGGACGCATGAATCCATTCAGACCTGATCTGATGTTTGACATGTTTAGCCTGGCACTGGTTCGGCTCCCAGGACCTACCAGGACACCCCTGCTGCGTCAATGCGACCAAGCGATACTATGTAGGTACCTCTCCGTACGTACCTGACCCCGCCCGACCAACGACTTCCCGAGTAGGTACCTGGACCTATACCCGCCCACGTGCAGTGCCCTGTGGCGCTGTCTCGATACCTACCGAGACAACTCCAGACCCAGTGCTGCGGGTCTGGCCACGAACCCGGCACTTGCGTGTACTACCTGGGTAGGTACTTAGTACCTATGTTCTTTATATATGCCCGGCGGGATTGAAGCTAGTCTAATTAATTAATCCATTCATTTTTTTGTGTAAAACATCTAGATACGGCTTGACAGGATCTAACGAAGGGTCTATTCCTTCAGATTAAAGGAAATAAACATCGGACTATATCCAGATTTCCATCCAGGTGTCTAGACACTGAGCTCCGCCGTGCTGGTCTCCGTGATGGACTTCATGTACGGCACTAACTTGAGCTCCACAGGACCTCCAGCTCCGCAGTACCTCTCCACGATCTCGACGCTGCGACCGATGTACCTACGGGAAGGCAGATCAGTCAATCCACCCGTAGCCATGAAACGTTGACAGCGAAGAAAGAAAAGAAGAAACAGGCCGGGAAGGGATGGATGCTCTTACAGTGAAGTATCGAGCATGCTATCGAGTTCGCCCCAGATAGGCTTAAAGAATTCGGCGCTCTTGATGCGCGACACTAAGTCGTTGGGTTTGCCCTATAGATAAACCAACGTCAGTCACAGGCCCCTAGTCACCAAGAGCAGCAGTGCATGGCTGTCGCACCTCGTTCTTCACAACACCACCCGCTTGGTGGGAGAGGACACGGATCTCCTCATGCGCTCTGGTCAAGTCAGCATCCCATTCCACAGGGGAATTGAAAGGACCAACTCTTGTCTCGAGGCTCCCTTGGCAACCAGCTTCATGATTATCTATACACGTCGTTAGCCAACGCCGCCTTGACAGGGGACGAGAGATCGGGAACCTACGCTCTCTGTAATCATGAATGGAAGCTCCTCCGAAACACGGCTTTGGATCCGTTTCGGATAAACCACGAGTCCGTCTGTAATATTATCGAGACCGAGGAGAATGGCTTCGGCAAGCAAAAACATGTCCGGGATATCCATTCCTATGACAGTTAGTGCTACGGTTCAGGGTTTCACCATACAACCTCTAGTCTGGGGTATGGGAGGGCTTACTGCGGATAGCCGAGTCGTCAAGCGTCCGTTCGGCCTATGATCTAACGTTAGCACCTGAATCCGATGCGGAATCTAGGGTATTCGATCGGCATACCCATTGGTCCGAAAGCGTGTTTGCAAAGTTCGCGGGTTTTGACATCAATTCACGTGCCAAAGAGTACACTCGTTCCGAGCGCATGGGACTGTACTCAAAGGTTAGCTCACGGTCTGCGACAGGAAGAAACAACAGCGCTCATAGCTTGAAATAAGAGTTCGAGCCCATGAAATGTTGGTCTTTCACAAGCTGCCGTAACGAAGTAAACACGTATAGAGGATATTACTTACTTGCGTTTGTAAGCCATAGCGGAGGACCCAATTTGGTTCTTTTCTATCAAGGAAGAACGTCAGTTCACGGAATTTCAGGGGGTGAAAATACTCCTAGGGAAAGAGTTCTGAATAGGCAAACACAGAACAAGAAAATAGCTGGGTTATATTGGGGGAAAATGAGATAGGTGACAAGGTTAGAAATTACTCACCAAAGGGTTCCTCAATCTCCTTCCAGTTAGCAAGATGGCGAATGTCACCGCAGATCTTCTGGGCTGTGGCACCCAGGCCTGAGACGGCATTGGCAATGTTCAAGTCCACTTTGCGTGTACTTTTTGAGGTTGAGGTATTAGCAAGTACGTCGATAAAGTATGCGTCTGACCTCGGGTAGAAGTAAAGGAATCATCTTACTAAGTTTGTGTTGAAATATCCTAGTCAAGTTAGAGAGGCTTCTTGGTAGTGACGACATGAACTCACGTAGCAACTGGGAAATCCAAGCTTTGTACACAGAAGCGCATTTAATTGGTCGCACTTGGAAGCATCGCCCTGGAAGCTAGAACACTCATGTATCAGAACCGATTGTCATGTCGTCCCACCAACGTGGGCTTTCTGTCATCACGATGGGTCTATATAGGATACTCACATCTCTGCTATACGTTAATAGGCCGTACGCGACTCACAAGTCATAGCTTTTATACTCCTTATGGGAATTAATGAATTTCCGTACTATAGAAATATTAGTCCGGCGTGATAAATCATTAGAGAGATAACTACAGGGAGTTAGTTATGAGGTGATGTAGTACGAACCCTAAGAAGGACGCTCTGCCCAATGCCAGCTGAGTTAGCATCTCTGAAAGCCGTACAATGACACATGGTTTTGCAGCGCAGACGGGGCGTAAACCCGCCAAAGGGCAAAATAAATGGGTAACTCGTACTGTGTTCCAGTAGTTCCTGCACGATGTTAGTAATCTGGCAATGTAATACATCATGCCACGACTCCTAGGTTGCATAGCCGACAGATAATATATAAGAGGATAGGACGCGATTGGCATACCTTGTGCGCCACGGAACTTGAGGTCGTTTCGAGCTTGTTCGATGGCTTTGAGATCAAACTGAAATATTCGTCAGAATACCCCTCATTGAGTCACATACATGGCACAGGTTTGCCATGTGAGGTATGCTGACGTACCATAAGATCTTGAACCCACTGAGCAGCTATCTGGGGGTCAGTGATCTATCTTGGGCTATGTCTAATAGGCGATAGGTACTGACCTCGCTTTCCGACTGTGATCTGAATAGATATTAGCATATTTACTTCATTGTGAGACTTTAGACTTTTAAGCACATAAGGCTCAATGGGACCGAGAAGCTTCTGCGGACAAGCCATAGTTTGGAGACGGATTCAAAGAGGGTAGCACAGAAGAACAAGGAAAAGACTTACTAATTGTGCCGGTTGAAGGTGAGTGTAGGCCAGAGTTGGTTCCTCTTTCACGGAATTAGAATTGCGCACTTTGAATAAAGGCAACACCAAGCTCGCTACCTTTCCATTTCATTGCAAAATTGGACAGGTTCCAAATAACCTTGGCTAACCGGTTGAGTAGAATGTCCAAAGCATCACGCATGATAACCAATTCGGCATTGTCGGTTACGAAGCAACTCGTCGCTCCGTAGTGGATGATGCCGGCGGCAGCTGGCGCAACAATGCCAAACGCGTGCACATGCTAGATAATCCCGGTCAGTCCGAGTAAAAGGCGGCACTCGAAGACGACTCACAGCCATGACATCCTGCAACACTGTCAGTCAATTGAAGTCGATCGCCTACGCCCTACGCCCAGTAGACTCACATGTCGTCGCTTCTTCTCCTCAACACGAGCAATCTCGAAATCCGAGTCAGTGACATAGAGGTGAGACCTCATCTCGTCCAGTGCCTCGAGGGAGATGGTGTCGATGCCGAGGGCTCTCTCGCTCTCGGCCAGAGCCAGCCAGAGCTTCCGCCAGATGCCTATCCTTGAGCGCTGGCTGAACAGACTGGACATGGCGGCGCTGCAGTAGCGGCGGGTCAAGACGGTCTGGTAGGCATCGAACTGCACGTTGCCCTGGGCCTTGACGCGCTCGAGCTCCTGCTGCAGCTCCCGGATTTGGGCGTCCTTGTCAGCCATGGCGAAGTCTAGCGAGGGTGGCAGTCAGCGACTCAGCGTAGAAGCGCGAATTTTGCCTTGCTTGCCGTCTGGACGTCGAGCCTTGCTGCCGTTGGTGAGTCGTCGCGACGCAGGTGGGCAGGTTTCAATAAAAGATTGTGCCGACAAATATGCGAAAGGGCTCTTCAGGTGCAAATGCGCCAGTGCCAGTGTGTGCTCCCCACCACACCTGCTGCTGCAGAGGCCGGCATCGCATCTGGAGGGGTACCCAGGCCTGCCCAGGCCTCCTGTGTCGAGAGAATGCGCACCAATCAGAACCCCGCGGCGGAGTGGCTGCAGCCTTCCAGGAATAACCCCCCAGTGGGGTTCATCTGGCAGGCGGGGGGGGGCTCCAGCGGCGGGGTCTCTCTTACATACTCCGTACAGCACCTCTTCTTAGGTACCTTGGTAGGGTGCCTATCGGATCATCCTTACAACATACGTTAAGTTACCCACAGTCCTAAATAGCAACAAACTCATATCCACCAATGATGACCCCTGCGAAGTCAGCCATTTCCCATGTGTTTGTTGATGGAATATGAGATATTTTCTTCCTTGTTCCCGCCGCCTTTATGACGCGAATCTCTTGATGAACAGCATGATGAAAGGAAGACTAGTCATGCGCTCCGGGAGTGAAGGGGCATAATGGGTGCGTCTGCCGACTGTTCAATGACAACCTCTTTTTCTTGGCTCTAACAATAGCTTTGCTGCGAGGTCTAAAAGAAAGTCGCCAGAAACAATGAGTTCGCTGATGGCAGATGAGCATGGATTGATTTATATAAACGTCCAGCTATCAAGATGCCCTTCTTTTGTCTCTCCATGAACCATTCGTGCTGAGCCTGAGTTAGCACCCCATTGTAGCGCTCCCGGTATTAGTAGTGCCTCGTCGCCAACATCAAATAAGTACCTTTCAAATACCTTACACATACCTTACACATACCGTACACCATCATCGCACCTTGAAATCACAATGCCTCCCTCCCAGTACCGTGGGACTAGCCATCGCTCTCCTGAGGCAGAAAGCCGTTACCAACCTTACCCAGACGCAAACCCTAGGTACAAGGGGAAGAACTATGATCCAAATTATCACCAGAGAAAAAACAAACATCCCGCGCCACCATACCACCACCACGAACATGAGAACAGCTCGAGTATGAGTGAGTCAACCTCATATCACGCCAGCCGCTCATTCAAGCATAAGTCACACAAGAAACATCGTCAACATCATAAATCTTCATTTCAACAACCACATGAGGAGTGGCATCAACCCCCGCAGCAACAGCAGTATGAACAGCCGCAGCGGAAGCCGTATCAACCACAGCAGCGGAAGCAGTATCAGCCACAGCAGCAGCATAGGCAGTATCCATCACAAATGCAGACGCCTTATCAGCAGCCACTGAAGACGCCCTATCGAGACACTGCCCCATGCTCGGATGTAACCATACAGGTCTTAGGCCAGATTCGAAACGAATTGCATTCGTTGCTCCTTTACTCAGGCCCAGATGTGCGCATGTGCCAATGCGCAACCCCAGGAGGGACCGAGGTAAGTAATTCCCAGATTCATTTTGTTTTCTTCCATTGCGAATTGAGAATATGAGGCTTCGCCCGGGGGCGAATGACCCCCAATAGTCTGCCATGTCTCAAGGCCACACTTTAAGAGAGAAGTAACTAATTTTTGAGTCTTCTAGTGCTACCACACCATTACAGGGTTATACCAAGAACTGCTTATGCGCAGTGTTCAGCTGCAGTCCGAGACCGCCGAGCTGTTGACGTGGTTATTAGAGAATGACGAATATATAGAGGCAGGTGATATAACTATTTTACTAACAGAATACCTCGAGCAGAAGCCAGACTCAACGCTGCGGAAAGTTCTTGAGACGATGGGACAGGAAGGTTTGGTAAGTTCAGCGATCGGCGCTCCAGCTGGATCTGGTGTCCAGCTGTTTGTCGACCAACCGGACCATACTGGCTATATTGCGTAAAACAATGCAACTAATTACAGTTCGGTTATCGTTCACGTATAGGTATCACATTTAGTAAGAAGATATAATTCAGATAGTCGTGGTTGTGCTCTCGTGATGTAGCTTATAGCTACAATGTTAACGTTCTTGTTACACGTAAGCAAGCCGAAGAGGTCGAAGGACCCATCGCGCCGAGGTGAGTACCTTAGGCTTAAGAGAATGAGTCGGACCTAGGAGCGAAGGTCGGGGACACAGAGCCTAGAAATAAAGTGCCCAGCAAGGAAATCAACCCTATTCAGAGTGATAAGGCCCAGCAGAATCCTCTTAAGAAAGAAAGACATATTACATCTCTGCGGGTCACTTTAATCCTGCATTAGACTATTGCATCAATAGAAGATCAACCAACCCTATATGCCCTTATTCTAAGTCCTTATTACAACTCTAGATGGGGGTGCAACTTTTCACAGACAACTTAATACGTTCACTCACCGAGAGTAACAATACTTAAAAAAACAAGCTACCAAGGCATGACGGGGTTTTCATAGCAAGAGTAAAGATTTAGACACACGATAAGTTTGGTGATGGCTTTTTCAATTCTTTAATTAGTGGACTAAGTGGCCATGGGCCAATTTGGCACATTAGTGTGGGACGGACTATGGTGGAGGGCTTAGAATAGCATAAAATCAACTGATGATCAACTGACCTAGGGGGTTTAACGTGATGATCTCCTTTTCCCCTCGATGGGAGAGAAGTCTTTGCCCTATTCATAAACTCAATACTCTCTTGGGCTGCCTGTGAATTCCTGCTCATTATATCTCATCAATTCTGGCTGTCTCTCTGTTAGGCTCTTCCTAAATGTGGCAATTAAGGACTGGACTCTTCAGAAGGCTCGGGAGTCTGCTCCTGCATAGTAGTGTATTCGACCTCAATATAATCATCAGAACCGCGTTGATGCATCAGTTCAAGGTTGCGAACTGTGATAGAGTTGTCAGGGGCGGCGTCCGGCTTACCGGGATGAGTCTTCCCCCAGACGATACACGCTCGGAGCACACGAATGTCTGAACTCTGCTCACGGGTCTCATCGCATGAGTTTTGGGTGGCAATGCCGACGCGCACAGCAAGTTTGAAGCTTTCCAGTGTGTCTACGTCGTCTTCGAGAATAACCTCATCGATGCTTCTAAAGAAGCTAGTTTCGTCAGCCTGAGAAGTGATGTCATTCATAGATCTTTCGGGCGACTCTGTATTGCGGTCCCCGGGGCACCAGCCCACAGTTTTCTGGCAAACCATAGTGAATCCGCCGGGGGAATCCGGTTGGCTGCGACTACCGCAATCAACATGCCGGAATGTGACCAGATATACGGGACGAGACTCATGGAGTTCCGCATCGATTACTGATACATCGTCTGACCCGTCGTGGTAAATCAAGTGTCCACTATCATTAAGACGAATGCTTGTATACTCGAACTGTGAGGTTGATGAAGACATTGTGTTAGTTCTGTCCGTCAAGGTTGTGTTGGTTCTGCGTCTTATGATTGTGTTGGGTCTGTATCTCAAGAACTGCTTGTTGAGTGGCGTTAGAAAAGGAGACTAGGGAGCCACTGATTATCCTTGTTCATATACCCAAAAGTTATTATAGCTAAGAATATTATTGTTCGAAAGAGCGGAGTTGTTTATTGAATAACGTCTTTGGGCGGCTGTATTCAACTAAGACAATGGACATGTTAGTTGTAATTAAACAAAATCTTGGATTGACTCCCCAGCGGTACAAAAGCCGTGATTACATTATATGTTGTAAGTCTTTGTTAAGCTAAGATAATAGCGATTTGTGACCTTGAGTTCAAAAGGATAAATAAGTATGCATAATAATTCTCGTACATTACTCTTTGTTTGTTCGCTGTCTGCGTCTCATAGTGCCCAGGATTACCCCTAACTCATGAAATACATATGAATTCTAGCCTGAAAGAGGATGATTTGCGAATGCCATTACTACCCGTAGTTTAACACGAAGCTTGAAACAGGTGACAAAGACTTACTTTGATGGAAAGAAACACAGTTCAGAGATAAGACTTATGCTCGTACCCCTTAATTTACGAGTCATTTTATTCTGTCTCAGTGATAGCAAGACCAGAAAACTTACACTTATTATTGTTCGGCATACCTGTTGTTTGTTTGCAAAACGCAGGTCCTACCACAGCACATCGCAGTTTACTTACGGGCAGAAATTCCAACATAAGAACTCAATCATGTATGCTAGTAATGGCTTCCATCATAACTGCACCGAGTCAATCCTGGCTCCAAGTGTCAACCTATCCGGTATCCCCATGCCAGCCATGTATCGGATGACGTTTCGACATATGAACTGCGGTGGCACAATTCGTTCCTTTGACGATACAAGGCCTCCTGGTCCTTGTGACCGGACTGTTCCGGCATGGCCTCTATCCATGCCACACGACCTTATGAACAGATTGGCGCGAACTCCCGTATTCCAGTCACGAAGTACCTTACGCTGCACTTGTCGAGGCTGTGGCGGTCGGGATGACCATAACGGGGCCATTGTTAGTGTTATTAGCAACCAACAGGAAGGTTTTTCTTGCCCTGAGCTGATATATCACCTTTTAGTTCAGTACACATACGAGTATCTCAATAACAATCCCTACCACGACCATCAGCGGGGTGACTACTCTCTTTGGGTTGTTAATGCCTGGATAGTCTGGGCACAACCCCAGCCGACCGGATCGTCCGTGGATACAGATGCGCCCCATACTGGGGCCGTCTCTAACGAGCACCTTGCCCTCGTGCATACTAGAGGTCATGTTGATCATATCCACATTGATTTCTGGACGCGACGTCGTATGGGGACAGTCCAACATCGAATGCTTAGATTTTTGAAGGGAAACAAGTGGATGGCACGTTTAGCAAAACGATGCTGGCCTGACACTTTTTAAACTTCATTATAACGGAACACTTAGACTTTTTCTTTGTTTTATACAATAAATTTCTACAGTTTTAGTTTGCAACACATTATTCCCCCCGAATCCTAATTATTATTGATATTTGTGCCTTTAAAAGACATTATGAAAGTATGGGAGCGTGAATAAAACGCGACGAAGATTTGATACTCCTCGTGTCTTTCCTTAACACTTAATACCTCTATTAGATCGTTAACTACTAAGTCAATCCCGGTCCCAAAGTCAACCCCCTACTTAATCGGGCGGGTTACAGCACAATTGATGAATTACCTTATACGAGTCTGAAAGTCTCTACCCGAAGATTAACTAGCCCTTTGCGAGCCAGACCAGCCAACTCTCCCGACATAAAATCCCAGTGATGCAGATAGCAGTCTCCTATCAAGACCCAGTCCGTCAAGAAAACCTGTCGCAGGACGAACCCTACGTGGCCCCCGTACAATGCGACAATCTGATCCCCGGGCTGCATAATACCAGGCCCAAGACCGAGGTATCCCTGACGTGTCCGGAACACCCGACGACCATGTAGAAAAGTCCACGCTGCGACATGGTAAGACGCCGGGCTGAGACTAGCGCTGTGCACAGCCCTCGACATAGGCATCAAATCCGGGTACGCGGAGGCCGGAAGCCCATAAATAGAAGCCAGCCAGTGGCGTGCTTGGTTTCGCGCATGTTCTGCTAGCATCCGTAGACCCTGAAGCCGATCGCCTAGCTCTCCTAACTGATCCGGCATGCTCAGAATCAAGCCAATGCCACCCGCGCATAGAGTCAGAAGGAACGCTGTATCGAGTTGCTCGTGCCCCCCGATATACCTCAATGTCGTCCGTGGAAATAGTGGGAAAGAGAAAAGATCGTTCCATAGTCGTTCGACGGGGAGGGTTCCTCCATCATCACCTAGGACTGGTCCGGATATCGAGACCACCACGTCCACTCTGAAACCATCTAGTCGGAATACGTTGGGCTCTTCTGGGGTACCCCTCATCGGGCAATCATATACTTGCGCAATGCGTGACTGACCGCCGTAGAGTGATATACCCGGGACGAATAATCGCTGTGGGAAGAAGCTGCAGGACTGGGGCTCGTCGAACCGTGGTACCCATGTGGCCATGCAGCAGTCATCGGAGATGGATCCCGTGTATGTTGGACGTGAGACAATACGTCAAGTAGTCGTACGCCTTTGCGAATCATGAATCGCGTAAAGTCGCGATATACTTCTATTACGGGCTTCGTGTAATTCGTGGTCATCGCGGGATTCCGTTCCGTCCTCTCGATTCCTAGGGCGTCCTTCTGTCGGCCAAGCCACACGAACGCCTTTTGCATAGTAGAAATCACGCGACTATTGGGGTTAAGGGTGTCCATATTGGCCAGCACGGGCTGCAGGCCGTCATCGGAAATGCCGAGAATGGCGAACAGACGATCCCTGGGGTCTGTGGCTTGAAAGTTACGCATATTCATTAAAACCTGCAGCATAGTGCCGACCGAACCTTCAACTTTTAGGGCATGAGGCTTCCATTCCCTGTTTCTCTGCTGATATATCTGATTCCAGAACCTGAGCGGACTGTATGGCTTCTTCGGTCCGCTAAGTTCAACTATCAGACCTGCGAGTGATAGGAGACTGAAAAAGTCGAACTCGACATCGCCGCTTTGGCAAATGCATTGTTTAGATACGACGACCTCTTGGATACACCAGACTCGTTCAAAATATCTGGTCTCGAAAAGATGTACAAGATCTTTTACCGACTGTGCGCCAGTTTCGGCGCTACCGGTTTCCGCAATCAGACCTTCAAGCATTATGCGATCAACTTGCATGTTGGCGTTCATAAGCGAGGCTTCAGGGCCATTATTCCCACCATATGTCGCTCGCAACATTGCTCGGTACTCGCAGAGTTCTCGAGCACGCGCCAAGCCAGCTCTGATGACTGGGTCTCCCGGTCCAAGCCAGACGACCACCCGGCTAGCATGTTGGTATACTACAACGAGTCTGTGTCAACACTCAGTCTCATGATAGTACGAAGCAATGAAGGGGTAGCGATAACCTAATACGAGCTCGCACGTCTTGTAGTGACTTAACAACCAGGAGATAACCGATTACTTCTTACCAAGTCTCATGTAAGCGACCTGACGGGCGCGCTCGCCCATATCCTCCTGGTTAATGCAGACTGCATCAACCCATAGCGGCCGGATAAGAGTCGGATGCCGCAGGGCTAACAGGGCATGCCTCAGATTTAGCGTGATAGGAACATCGTAGCCATGACACTTTATCGGCTCTGGCGCCTTCTCAATACCCCATACATATGACAGCGCTTCATAGCGCAATGGGCTGTGAGTGACATCGATGATGCGTAACGTGCACTCGATGACCTGAGCACCGGTTCCTGGGGAGAGGCACATCAGCCGCGTGAACGGTGGCGCCCTACCTCCTCCTACGACAAGTGGAAGAGGCTCATAGCGATATGCGGCCATTGAATCGTGGGCTGGCTGAAGACCGATGGCATGGTGGCGGGGATCCGTATCCCAAGTAAAGGTTAAGAACGGAACATTCCCAGGGCTGACGGATTGAGAGCGTTATAATGCAGATGTAGCCTAAAAATCCTCTAAGTCGCTACTTTGCCTACTTTGTCCAAGTTTCTATTCTCACCTCTTGGCGAGGAGCGGTTATTGTCGGTCCTAACCGCCTCATAGAATGAATGCCTTTGCCGTCGGCAATTCATTTCGACTGAGCCTAGATCTGACTGCCTCATATAAAGCACTAGTCTTTACCTGTACTTTGGCGATAAGTGGACTCGGCGTAGTTACTGCTAACTTGAATCTCTTAAGATGGATTATAGCTCCTTGGTCTCTACTAGCTTTGAGGTCGGCATGAAGGTGAGGGGTACTATGAGGATATCCAATGAGGCCGTTCATGTGACGAGAATGGGTGAGTAAACTGCTTTGGTACTTCCTTAACAATGGGTCAAGCCGGAAGGATATATCTTTACTGTCTTACCTATTAACTGACTTTGGTAACAAAATGCGGAGCTATCAATACCGGCCCCTAGAGAAAGCAAGGCAACTGGCAATCTCTATAGTCGGCTTTTAGTCCCTGTGTTTTGGAGTCAGTAACTGCATTCATTTCCACCGAGTATTAAGCGTCGATACTCACCAACCTCATGCTCGCGACCGATTGCGTAATGCTTCCACTGCAACCAAAAACTATCGTTTCTAGGATTATTACGCAGTGGCGTCAGGTCGATGCTCGCACACCAAATGAACGCGACCAGGCTGTGGACTGACAGGGAGGGTAGTGGATGTTCTCTTGGGCCCCCTATTCTCGGCGGAATAATAATTTTCGTATTCTCGACCGCCGAGACTTCGTCGTTGTTTCCTTCCCCCCTGGAACCTCCTCATTGGCACCTTGCGCATAGAGCTGCACGGGTGTAAAAGCCACAGAATGTGTATTCCCTGAAAGTAACCTGGACAGCTTAACCGCCTCCGCTTCAGCAGCTGTGAGCATATCGAACGTATTGGTATAGTCTGGATTCTCGACACGGAGACCCGCCCTGTTCTTTCTCATTTCGTCGGTCACGAGGTCGATCTGGAAACCTTCTGCCTTCTCAATGTACACTCTCGGTGTTCTTGCATCTCCGGTCCGTGCCCCCCTTACGTCGACATCATCGTGGGAATCCAGCCCGCACTCTCTAGCAAAGCATTCAAAATCTTTGAAATAAAACCCGAGGGGCCGCCCTTGCCGCAGTATAGAGAGCACATTGGAAAATGAAGAATCGATTTCATGTTTAATCCGCAAGTAGTCCGCAAGCGCAGCGTTGAGGGCACGTAACTTATGTATCTGTGAAATCCCATGAACTACTTCGATTTCCCGGGCGTAATAAACCGACCCAAGGAGCCAGTTGCACAGGTACGGCTTCAAGAAACTCCTATTCATAAGATGAAGCATTGAACTAAGTTGTCCAGAGTTGATTTCAAAGAGTGTCACGACAGGACTAAACCCACAACCTGCTTGCTCTAACAACCGGCTGCGCACAGTTGGTTGTCTAATAAAATCGATAACAGTCCGGTGCAAAAAAAGGACTCTGAAATTGAACATGATGGGTTCTTCGGGAAGCTCGATGATGTCAATCAAGTCTTTGCATTGCGCAATCAACTGCCGTTTCTTAGTAGTTATGAGGTCTAGCTCTGCCTCGTTCACGTCTGGCCAGTTTTGAAGAAATGTTTTGGGTTCGAAGGGCAGTCCTTCCTCCTCTTGGTCGAGGAAATAGAAAGATATGAGAGGTAGGGAAGACTGAGCATGAGCGAGAACGAGGAAGACCTTCGCTGTTCGGCTTTGATAAAAGTGGTCGATAGAAGCGAGAATTCGATCAAAAAAGTCTTCTAGTTGCTGTGGCACTTCGTCTACCCGGCGTTGCAAATCCCGGATGGTATCCGCATTTATAAGCCCCCTAACTAGAGACCGCACGACGAGATAGACCCATAGGAAAACGCCTTGAGCTCTTGTTGTGATTTGCGATACTAGATCTTTCGCTGCTTCTCGGTTTCGAGCGCTTAGGATCCTAAATCGAGAATGCGCTTCTAAATTATCGCGAACGAAGATTCCGATATCGGATTTCGTCAGTTCTTGCAGGTAAAGCTTCCACGGTGACGCGGAGAAAGCATCGGAGAAGTCCAACCATGGCCGGCTTGAGACACAAAACTTGACGTTTGCGGCGGTGCCTAGCGACTTGATTATTCTAATGAGGTCTTCATGCTCCCCGCTGTATTCATCTAGACCATCGATGAAGATGAAAAGACAGTCTTCGCCTAGCGTCCTAGGCAATTCAAGGAAAGCGTCGAGGAGCTCTTTGGTTGACCAAGCCATCGCTTTCGAACGATCTAGGAGGCTACTAGCTGCCTGCCATCTGCGTGGAAACACTTTCTGCGCCAGAGCTGGATGTTCAAGCAAGATTTGGTAGAATAAACTCCGGAGAAGGCCTTCCTGCGATTGTTGTATTGATGTACCGGCCAACCAGAAGAAATGACTTGCTACGTGGAGAGCACGATCCCCCGCCCATGACCCGATTCCGTCTAGCATGGAGGGATGCTTATATATAAACTTCATGAGCGTTGACTTCCCGGATCCTGCGTTACCAGTAATCCAGTAAATGGGTGCGTGCTCGACAGTCAGCCATGTTTTCAGATTGGCCTTATCGTTGTCAAAAATCCACTGATATGTTTGATGATGAGCATCTGCAATGGCATTTCGACGCTCTTCAACTTGGCTAAACTCGAGACTAGTCACAATCCTTTCAGTCTTATGGAAGTCGAGCAAATGTGGTCGCCATGATTGCACGGCCTGAATAAGGGCAGCAAGGTCTTCTGATGTACCTCTCCAGGAATGGCTGCCTTTCACCTCATCGTCTTGAGCGCTCGTGCCTACAATATGTAACTCCAAAGTCTTGATTATATCATCAAGCTTTAAAGAAATTTCCGACTTGTAGATCTTGTTGGCTCGAGTATGCCCGTTCAATGCATTGTGAATCTGGGTTTGTTGATTTCTGGGCATCCCAGTGAGCTCGGCGCTATAAGGGCAAAGTACAAGCCACTTACAGAAGTATCAAGTTGATATGAATACCGATTTGGTCGCGGAAATTAGACAACCTATTGTTCAGAGACCTCAACGTACCAAACAACTCCAATTCCTTGAAAGTTGCGAAGAGCTTCGCGGCGCGCCTTCGTTTTGCCCGCTGCGCTTTGATGGTCCCAAGCAATCCTTCGATCTCCTGGGATATGGCTTGAGCATACTCTCCGAGCGACTTGAAAGTGTCGTCGCTCTTACCACCTGTAGCTGAGCCGGTAATTGTTGTAATGGCCGGCAACGCAAGTCTAAAATCGCGGGCGATGGCCTCGAGTTCCTCGTTCTCTTGCTGCAGGTTCTTCTTGCTCAAGGCGAGCTCATAGGTCCTCATGACCACAGTGCCTGCGGTCACCGCAAATTGCGCAATATTAGCGGCTAGTCCGAGTGCCGCAAG
Organism: Xylaria palmicola; assembly: GCA_022385595.1. Lineage (NCBI taxonomy): Eukaryota > Fungi > Ascomycota > Sordariomycetes > Xylariales > Xylariaceae > Xylaria > Xylaria palmicola. The sequence continues at coordinate 332,205 of MU281351.1, forward strand.
CGCCTCCATTATACCGAGTTCTTATGCATTATAGCTTGCTCATGATCGATGGAACAAGCTGAGATGTAACGAACCATGGTTGACGTAAGCACCAACCACCCACAACCCCGCTGCCAAGCATCAGGCATTCGTATAGATGCCTGATGTCGGATACGGATTAACCTACCGGTATTGAAGAAACATGATCAGCGCTGTACACAAAATCCAATTTTCCGCTATTGGATAGCTGTGGTGTTTATTAAGGTTTATATAATGGTCTAAAAGGTAATAATTAAGATTTCAAAAGGCCATTCGAGTGACCAAAATAGATCGAGCTGTTCTGATAGGTATCCAATCGATGAACGGTGCCGTCGAATCGTAAATAGGGTTGCACTAAAACAGCGCCGTAGCACCGAAGGAGGTATACTACTTCTACGCATCTAAGGAAATCACTTAGGGGTTGGGAATACCGTTGATCGAGGTATTTACTATCGATATTTTTAGAAGTAACTAAAGCTATGTGAAAAGTCGGGGCCCCAAGAAGCCACTATCAAGGCGTACCTGATACTCACCTTCCATTCGCATTACTTGCGGGTTATCATGAGCGATGCCCGGGCACTTCCTTAGACAGTTCTCACCTAATTCTATAGTATCTTCAATGTCATATTAACACCAGGCCCAACCCTCCTTGAATTTCATGCTTTTTACTGTGGGCTGACGTCAGACACATGAACTTGTGATAATGAAGCACCGTACCTCTAGGAAGAAAACTACACATAAGATGCGAGGCTGTCTATTAGCAATATTACGTCAAGCACTTTGGATATTTAGTTAATCCTATGGTTTTCTGTAGCGATTGTTCACCTAGCTAAGACTGAAGAGACGGAACATTAACTTGTCCAACTCTGAAACTCTGGGCAGCTCTAAGTGCAACGGTAGTGCGTTCGATGGACCACAGCAACGCTTTCTTGGTTCCTAACCCCGTCCGCAGTCAGATAAACGCCAAGCACCACCACTACTGTGTGCGGCCCGATCCCTAGTCATTGTTGGTCTGGTACATGTGTGGCTTGCGGTAGCTCTCTGCACGTCGCCAATAGTAGCATAACTGGTACATGTATTATGATTGACAGTAAGGGTTATCCGCCAGGGTTGTGGGTGCTGCTTCCTTCCCGTGGCATCCCCATCTTATGTGAGAGAACAGGGAAGGTAACTCGCGTCACTATTGTCCTGTACCCACACACGGGAATGAGCCATTAAACAGTGAATCATGGGATCAGCTGCGTGGCCCCAAGTTCTCACAGCCTTTGCCTTGCCGGCAAATCCGGAGTCCCCGGGTTTCACCTTCGCTGCCTTGCCTGTAATGGGAAGCTCAAGTCCCAGACCGGTGTATGAAGTGGCAGGGGTAGGAGGCAAGGATAGGAGGCGATTCTGGAATTCGTCCTGACTTGGACCTTCATTCTCACACAATACATTATCCTAATGCTATATTCGGCATTCTACCAATCACAGATTGGTTACCTATTGCTTTTGTAGGTCAATTTGCCATAGTTGTGTAGCTCTATTATTTACTTTTTCTGCATACCAATGTTGAAGTATTAGTATAGAAGCCTCCGTTACTGGAAATGCTAGTTAAGTCCCGAGAACTAAATAAATATCGATAGTTACCTATTATCGTCGCCGGTTTAGTTCTTATGACAGGACATGTAGCTGCCAGTATTCCATGTCAACGCGCTGTCATTCTACTAATATAAAATACATGGTACTAATCTTGTTCCTTCACTGTTATACACTAATCATCAAAGTTGGACTCGGGCTAAGTAGGCTACTCGCAATAACTCAAGTAACTCTTATGCCATCTGGTTATTGCTCGGTCTTGCTTATATTGATCTTCAACTCCGCCGCCCACTCTGCCTCATTCATTTTCTGCAGGGCTCTGTGTAGTCGTTCCACAAGATCAGGAATACCAGTCTCAGAGTTTGAAGAGGACAATAACCTCCTCTTTTCCTCCGAGAGCCGCTCTTTCCAGAGATTCCACCGTCCAATGCTGAACGGGGTAACGCCGTCCTTCTCCTCAAACGCTTTGCCAGGGGTCCACCATCCACGCCTTTCCGGCAACTGTAAAACCTCGTGCATTACGCCATAGATTTGATCCGCGCAGCGAATCAACCACTCACTTGCAACCCACAGAAGATGGTCCGACGATTTGTCGACAGATTCTTCGAGAGCGTAGCGTAGTTCCACTAGCGGATACCTGTCGCTTCCCACTACGTCTGTAGCGGAGAGTCTAGCAGCAAAAGAGTTGAGATTTTGAAATTCGGTGTCTTTCTCGCGCACCCGGTCTGCAAGTGATGTGTCAGTGGAACTGTGGCTGTCCGAGCGTTTTCTTTGGAGGATCATACCCATGTGCGCATCAAGTTGCATTGAGAAGCAAGGAAGCTCTTGCCACGAAAGCTCGTAGGTCTTTTAAGATGGTTAGCCGAATGAATGGAGGCAAAGGTTACAGTGTATCTCACATCATGATCCCTACGAGGAAGGGTCCCCCGACCCTTGAGTTCCTTTATAGCCTGAACCCAGGTATCTTACCATAGATGATCTGATGGGATGTAGCAGATCATGTCGAAGATTAAATACCAGGCAATCGTTAAAATGCCCTCGTACACATCCTCTACATCTGCTGAGTCGCAGAAGAAGACAATGTCATCTGCAAGTCGACGTGGTAACACATTGGCGGTGGTAGGGTAGTAAAGGCTGGCCTTGAGGACATCGAACATGGGCTTCTCATCTTCTTTGAGTTCCTGGGCCTCCAGTGATTGGAAAAGGGATGGCATTCTGAGATTCGGACGAGTCAGCTGTAGTGCGGGGATTGAAGCGATGAAGCTGTATGTAGTGGATTGGCGTGCATGAAATTGGCAAGTAGAAGATAGACGAGGGAGACCTCTTATAAATCTTGAGAAGATTCAGACGAAATATCGGGCATTACGAGGGATCTGGGGCAGTGTGTATTTGCGATGTCTTGTTCAGGCCCCGTCGCTATCACCAACATTAAAACCTGGCGGGGCTGTGATGAATCCCTCCTGGGCGGCTATTCCGCTGATCGCCAAGCGCTACCGGGCTGTGCCACCGCTCACCCTGCCGCATTGGGAGGCTATTCGTTCCCAGTTCCCGCGAGAATCTTAGCGGCATGCAGTGGTATCTAACAGCATCTAACAGCATCTAACAAAACAGGGGCTGTACGAACATTCTAGATATACTGTAGGGGATCAAACCAAGTTTGACGTAGGGTACCGCGACCCGAGAAAACTCACATTCAAGAACACCCCCGGTTTCTCTCTTGCTACGTACGTTCCGAAAGCGAAGTGATACCGTGCTGCGTTCTGCTTCGCTCTCTTGGTTTTGGATTGGGGTCTCACTTGAATATACACAGGGGATCTGGTATTTTGGTGTCAAGGCAGGGCTGATCAACGGGCGATATATTAAACGACTTGGGTACTTATCTATGTAGTAATGAGTTTTATCAGTGTGCTTCTCTAAAACGACTCGATTTGTTTCCTTTCACTCAGCTCAGTGAACAACGTAGCGTAACTCTTGTTTGTAGGGTTCCAGAGCTGCTATCCGATTTCGGTGACAAGAACAGTCTGCACTGATGAGGTTGAAATAGGCGCATCAACAATTCCAGAAACCGCGATATAGAAGAAATGACTTATGTATCAATGGTATTTACTAAAGTCTACTTATTTATTATAAAACGAAGGCGTAGTGGCTAAGACGTCAAGGCGGTCAGGAGCAGCAAATCCTGTGGAACGTCCGAACCGCAACAACACCTCAGTCAGCAGAAGCTCTCGTACCGAGCACCCAATATTGTACTAAGTTTCGGTTTTATTACGTTGGCGCAGTCCACACTATTGGCTTATATCCAATGAATAGGATGCAAGGTTATGACTGCCATTCTGTGTCATCACTTCTCCACAGTTGTCTTTTGTTTGCGTGATAGATCCCAATAAAATCCCAATGTTCTAACTAACTAGTTAGTCGATTATAACTCCGGTTTCCACCAAATACAGCAGAGAAATGTACGCTAAGAGATTTCGACGGCTTGACTATATCATTGCACTAGTTCCTCTAAATTGTTTGTACGGCCTACACCGCGTCCGGTTGCCGCTTTCTGGATATCTCACGGTTGTATAGGAAGCGGATGACAAACGCCATGACGATCATGCCAGCCGATATGAACACCGTCGTAACAAAGCCCTTGTGGTACTTTGGGGACTCGACCTGCTGCCAGACGATGAGGGGAAGCCACACCTGAACGATATACGATAGATCATTCATAAATGCGGCGACGAAGGCCCTCTCCTCGTTGTCGTCGCTGCAGATCTCGGAACACCATGCATAGATAATCCCACTGAGACCTCCGGTGACAGTCCCCAGGAAAAAGGACGCCCACTTCAGGCCCACTGGGATATCCCAGACCGCCAGACTGATATTCGTGAAGATATTGACGACGCCAGCGAATACTATCGGGGGCCACCTCGCGCCTTTCAAAAAGCCGTCCGACCCCCAGGCATAGACGTAAGTGGCCACTATAGTAACTAGGCCACTGAGGGTAGGGTATAGGTTGATGGCCCTGATATCGTAGCCTTCCGACTTGAGCCAGAGCGAGAAGGCCGGTTGGCCGCCGTAGCCGGCCCCGTTGTTGAAGAAGATGTAGAGGAGGGTGAGGGCGTAGATGTGCCAGGACGAGAAAATCTTCCTGAACTTGGCCTTGGTGTACTTGCCCCTCTTTGCGCGCCCCTCCAACTCCATTCGCTTGTTAGCCATGGCGACGTCCTCCTTCGTGAGCCACCATGCCCGCGTGATCTCGGGGGTATCTGGATATATGAAGAAGCCGGTTATCGCTATCGGCAGCGAGATGACGGTGTTGATGATGAACAGCCACTGCCAGCCGTGATACCCGTTTTTGCCCTCGAGGGTGTAGACCGCCGCTGTCAGGTACCCCGAAAACATGGCGCCGATGGAGGCGCTCGACTGAAAGATGCAGGAGCGTTTGCCCAGCTCGTCCTTGCGATACCAGCTACCAATAACATACTGCATGCCTGGATAGAATCCGCTCTCGGCTAGACCGATGAAGAACCGTAGGACGATTAACTGTGTAAGGGTCTCGCATTTGGCGAGAAATATTGTAAGGACAGACCATACCACCTGGTTACCGATCAGCCCAATATTCAACGGAATAAGTGTTGGGGACAAACCTCGAGAAAAGGTATCCAGATAGAAGGTCGGACCTTGGTTATGATGATGTTGCTTTGGAATTCCTATTAGCAGGAACTGTTAGGTTTACGCGAGACCGCTTACCTAGGGATCTCCCCGAGGACATAGCCCACGGTCCATGCTGTCGTTATATAATTAAGCCTGTAATGAGCGATGAGTTAATATTATTATTTCTACTTAGAACAATGACCCGATTTATCCGTAGTGGGAATTTGAACAGTATAGGAGCAAGTGCTATTTGAGTGTACATGATTAGAGGAACTTACTGGTTGCCTTCCAGCTTCAAGTCTTCCTTCATACCGGAAACAAAAGCGCTAAGGATATTGACCTGATCGAGGAATCTGATGAAGTACCCAAGGGAACCGAGAGTGAGAAGGACGGCATCTAACTTGAATAAGAATCGACGCTCCTCTGGGGACTTGTCGAACGTGTCCCAGAAATAAGATCGCCATGTTCTCTTTGGTGTTGCTGATATAATAGACTGCTCATGGTGGGAACTGGCACTGTCCGGATTCTTTGCGTCGACCTCCACAACGGTGATTTTGGGATTGGAGTCCATTCTGTCACGACTCTCACTGCTTGAACTCCAAGCCTTGACTGTTCTCATTTCGTGGGGAAAGGAGTGTCATCAGTACTAGCAGAGATTGCAACACCATGTTATATACAGGCCGGGGCTATGGCCCGTGCAGGACAAACCCCAGTCCCGGGACCGTTCCGCGGCTCCATGGCGCCATGGTTCCGGTGAAGGATGATAAGCTGAGTTTCTCACCTCTTGCAGGAACCTGCCATCAGGCGAGGAGTTGTGTCAAAGCAACCCTTCTCTCGCAGCTCGGAAAGGATGAGGAAACTATCGGCGAAGTCTACATATCCAGAGTTGTATTCGGCAGTTGGCGTATGGCTAGATGGGGCTCCGTGGCACCCCCTGCCCGGGAGACAGGTCGTATACCACGAGGAGGAGGGCGCGGTCAAATCTGGGGTTAGTGTAAAGTCGCCTTCCCCGGCCATCTTAGCCGAACCGAGAGAAATTGGTTGTCATCCATTATTCAGCGGGGAAATGCAGCAACCACCAACATGCAGCACCATTCACCAATAAACTGTCGATGTGGACTTCAGCTGGCGAGAACATCAAGATTCTTTCGCAACCTCCATCTGATCTGACTTGCCCCACGATTCACACTTGTGATCGGCAATACATGAGATCAGCAACAGGGCATCTACACTCGGTTACTCCCGCTGGGACGTAATTTCTCTGGAACGACGGCCGATGTTTGAAGGCTTGGAGAGATTAGGAATCCAATATAGTAAGGTTCCCGGACTTGAACCATGACCACCGGGATCACTTTCCCTCTTCTGGTCTAATTACCAATGCCAAGGTCTATTTATACGCAAAGCCACCTGATTCGTAAACCTGGCTCTCGTGTGGGAAAGGGTTCAGCCCGTTTCACATGGTTTATCTCTCTTTTCGGCTGCATATGCCAAAGCGCGCGGCCGCTCTAGATGCCGCCATTCTATCACCGGTCAAACCATCCGGAAGCCTTGGGAAATCTTGGCAAGCTCTTCCTTGTAAGTGTCCGGAGTTGTAGGTAGGTGAAGTATTCAACCTCGATAGTCTAGGCTTCTATTTGTAAGCAATCGTGCTGCGCAAGGTAAAATCGGGAAAGCCACTTTATATCTCGTTGTGCGTGACGGAGAGGAACAATACCGTTAATTCCACGTCGGATATAACGGTGCATACACGAAGTACCAGCATGTTACACGATAAGAGCAAAAGCTCACGTGAACTTGGAATGGCCGGCGACCGGATTGAGAAACTAGGCGTCTTTGTTCGGTAGGCGAGTTCCGAAATCCTCGGTGAATAACTCAGGAATATTCTGCTTGCATTATATACACCTTATGCGCCACAAAACAATCATGGGAGCGTCGGCTACTCGATGACACCAGTTTGAACACCATCGCGTCATCCTTCCCCCCACCGAGAGAATCGAATGAAACACGGGCGATAAGGCATACGGATACTCTGACTGGCGAGAAGGTGGGATGTATGCTCGCATCATGTCGAACCTCCATCACGAATAATGCGGGGGGGCCAATCACGGCCCCGCAAGCAGCAAGACGGAAACGGAGCCGGCACCGTTCCGGGTGGTGAACCAGTCACACCAGGTGATCATTGCAACGAAGCCACGAGACGACGTGCATGGCTCTGTCGATTCGGACCCCCAAGCACAAATAGCGAGCGCATCGCACGCAGCTTTTGATTATTCATTCCGGAACTGCCGGGTTCTCTCGGGGTGAGCCAGTGGAAGCATGTTGATATAAGATATGTATAAGATATAGTTAGGATCTTGGGTCAATCTCGATTCTCGATATATAAGCAAAACAGTTTAATTCCTGCCAAAGAGCCGAATTTGCAAGACCGAAATAGAACCTGTCCAAATTGTACGTACCATGGCGCCAGCACCCATCGATGAGCGGATCGTCGACGTAGCGGAACCCATCAAGGATTCCCTGGGGCTCCCGGAGACGGCGGTCTACCGCCTCAAGAAAGGCGGCGTCGACCTGTCAAAAGGGTACCCGTACCGGCCGGCCCGACCGCTCTACCTCCAGGACATCCTCGAGATCCGCAACAAGGAGTGGGCGCACCACGACGCCGGGGCGCGGGCCGACAAGTCCAAGTCGGCCCTGCTCTCCGCCGCGACGAAGGTGACGGACCTCACGACGCACATTGGCACCGAGATCGAGGGCCTGCAGCTCAAGGACTTGACGGACCAGCAAAAGGACGAGCTGGCGCTCCTCATCGCGGAGCGCAGCGTCGTCTTCTTCCGGGACCAGGACATCTCGCCGCAGCAGCAGCTCGAGCTGGGCAAGTACTACGGCGTGCCCGAGATCCACGTGAGTCTTGAGATGAATCGCACATGAATACTACTCATGCGTACGCCGGAGCTAACTCCCCGTTCCCCCCTAGCCCCAAGTCCCACAGGTGCCCGGCGAGCTGGGCGTGACCGTCATCTGGCCCGACCTGCAGGCGACGGAGCGGCAGGCGAGCTTCCGGAGCCCGGGCGGCGCGTCGCGCTGGCACAGCGACCTGGTGCACGAGCTGCAGCCGGCGGGGATCACGCACCTGCACAACGACACGGTGCCGCCCGTGGGCGGGGACACGCTGTGGGCGAGCGGGTACGCGGCCTACGAGAAGCTGTCGCCGGGCTTCCGCCGCATCATCGACGGCCGCCACGCCGTCTACCGCTCCGCGCACGCCTACCTGGACCGCGACGACCCGAGCGCGGGACCCAAGCACGTCGAGCGCGTGCACCCGCTCGTCCGCGTGCACCCCGCCACCGGCTGGAAGGCCCTCTGGGTCAACCGCGCTATGACGGACCGCATCGTCGGCCTCGACCGCGCCGAGAGCGACCTCATCCTCGACTACCTGTACGACGTGTACGAGAGCAACGTCGACATCCAGGTCCGGTTCCGGTGGACGCCCGGCACGAGCGCGCTGTGGGATAACAGGTGAGACGCAACCCCCACCCCCACCCCCTCCCCGGGCGCGGCATTTTGCATATTCGCTGCGTAGGGTTCTCTAATGACTAATTCAAAACCCCTCGGCGCAGGGTTACCATACACAACGCGAGCTGGGACTACGGCGGCAGACACCCGCGGCACGGTACGCGCGTCACGTCGCTGGCCGAGAAGCCCTTCTTCGACGCCGCGGCGCCGACGAGACGGGAGGCTCTCGGGCTGCTGGACGCGAGCGAACTGCGGGAAAATGAGAAGCAGCTTGATGGGCCCTTGTAAAGCGCGAGTTGAACAGGACCAATTGCAATTACACATACTAGCGACTCAACGGCGGGTTTCTGTAGTGTTTGACCATTATTGTAGACAAATTGAATAACTCTAATGAAATCTATGCACACTGAACGAGACGATGAAAAATCTCCGGGCTTGCGAGATATCCCTTCTAGCGTCTACGCCGTATAGGCGAATGCAACTCAGGTGCGACAACCACCTGAAGAAATCCAACTTCTTTATGTAATTACTAGTTACATATATGTATAAACTCGGTGGATCACAATGGTGTCATTCCAATAAACACTCAATACTCCTGGCAAGAACTTGCTCTTCAAGCTAGGTAGCTATACACATCTATCAAATGCTTCCTCGTATATAGTCTGGAATACGCATATCTCTTCATCATGCAGGCTAATAGAACAGAGTGGTCCTTATGCGAAGTCAATAGTCCAGTCAGCTCCAATCTTGGCTCCAACGCGTCCAACAATAGCGAAGGGGCCGCGGTCGGCGTCGCCCTTGAAGTATTCCAGCTTCACCGTAGACTTCTCGCCGCCCGCTTCTAGCTGTACCTGCTTCTTACTGGCCCAAGATGAAGGAGCACCGACAACAATAATCTTGTCGACGGCGACATCATGCATGCTCTTCAGCCAGTCGCCCTCTTCGATGCTCTTGACATCACGGCCTTCAGCATCGGTTGAGGTAAGTTTTGATCCCTTCAACTTGAAGGTGCGATGAATATACTGGCCACTCTGGTAATCGAAGGAGTCACCGTCGTCGGTATATAGTTGACCCTCAGCGGTGCCATCCTTGCCGATAACTACCACTAGGGTATAATCGTCAAATTTCATCAGTTGAGCAGACCGACGGGGAATGTCTCGGCGAGGGAAGATGTGACCCCCACTCATTAGGATAGGAGTGCTTTCAATAGGGGCGTCTACCGTCAAGGTCTTGCCCTTTGTTGTTGGCAGCTTTTTATAGGTGAAATAATCGTAATAAACTTCGTCATCGGGGATGTAGATCTCTTCCGATGTTTTGCCCTTCTCGACTACAGGCTTAACAAGAAGCCCTGTCGAGCCAACGAAGAACTGATCATCTGTGCTGAAACCCCCTTCACTGCTTGGGTGAGTCCAGTACATCGGTCGGATAATAGGGCTGCCATCCAAGTGCGCTTGATGAAATGCGGTATACCACGAAGGCAACAAACTGTAACGAAGACGAAGAGCCGATGTTACAATGTTTCGGTACGGTTCTGCAAGCAGATAAGGTTCCCGGCGTCTGGCATCGATATGGGCGTGGCCGCGGAAGAATGGATAAAAGGCACCAGCCTGGTACCAACGAGTCTGCAACTCGGCTTCAGGGTTGCCAAAAAAGCCGCCGACGTCAGCTCCGGAGAAGGGGAAGCCTGATACTCCCTGATTCAAAATCATGGGAATCGACGCTCCCAAGTGTTCCCAGCTGGCTTGGTTATCACCAGTCCACATGGCACCAACACGCTGTGAACCCGCGTAGAATGACCGAGTGAGTACAAACGGGCGGCGAAGTTCTCCTGTCTTGCGGGACAGGAGGGCCTCGTAAGTGGCATTGTGGAACGTCATGCCATTGATATTGTGAACGTCGCGATGCTCCCAAGAGCCGTAGTGGAGATTGTCTTTTGGCATGGTCACTTCCGGCCCGTTGAACACGGATGGCTCGTTCATGTCATTCCACACCCAAGTATTTTCCAGAGTGCCCTTGAACTTGCTATACTTGAAGAGGGATTTCCACCATTTGACAGCGGACGGGTTGAAGCAATCGACCCACATTGATGAGCCAGGCCAGCACCAACCGTCAAAGTCATTGCCCTCCTTGTTCTTGACGGCCAGGCCATTGGACTTCAGCTCATCCGATACCGAGTAGCCGCCCACGTTCTTGATGTGAGGGTCAATAATGACAACCAACTTCCTGCCATGGGCATCCAGGTGTTCTCCCATCGAGACAGGGTCCTTGAACATGTCCTTATCCCAGGTGAAGTATTTCTTCTCTTCGGCATACTCGATATCAAGCCATATGACGTCATAGGGGATCTGGAAACGATCCATCTTTCTGTCAACCTCTTTGACGTCGTCGTCTGATATGTAGTTCCAGCGGCACTGGTGATAGCCAATTGAAAACTCCTGAGGCATCGCAGTTGTACCTGTGAGCTCACCATACGCTTTAGTCACATCCTGGGGGGTAGGTCCCAGGAAGACGAAGAGGTCCATCACACCGCTTTCAGAAACCCAGTGAGTCTGCGTGTTCAACTTGGCTCCTTTTACGAGTGCCAGAGGGTTTACCGACGCCTTAGCTTTAGTGATGTCGATCCAAGTCTCAGCGGCATTGAGCCAGAATACAGCAACAGTGGAGTCTTTCCTATGCGCCTGCATCAGGGGAATAGCTCCATACAGAGTCATCGGGCTGTCGAGGACGTATTCGAAGACATCCGAGTTATATAGCCTGTAAGGTTCTGTGTATGCGCCCTCACCGCCTCTGGTTTCCTTCAGCGATAGTGGTCCTGCATGCTCCGGGATACCATATACGTGTTCATAACCGAAGAAGGTGATATCAAGCGCAACGCTCTCGGGGCCACGGGGTTTAGAATCGGTATTTCCACCGAAAGTCTCCTCCCACCAAGTACTCTCGTCCTCGCCCTCAGGCTCAGCAGCGGCTTCTTTCTTCTCAGCTTCTTCTTTCTCGGCTTCTTCCTTCTTCTCCGCATTTTCTTCCTCCTCTTTCTTTTCCTCAGCAGGTGGCTTCTCAACCTTGGGTCGCCAGTGCTCTAGGTTCATCAGACCTCGATCGTTGAGTTTGAGCTGGACGGCGCCATCGCGCTTGAATTCGATGGAATAGGGGTTGTATTTAATATCGGCTTCGAATGCAGAGTTGGGGCCATATTGGACTTTGATGCCATTCTCAGCCTTGTGAGAGACCTTCGCATCAGCATCGATGGCCGTTCCACCGACAATGGCCCATTTCCCGGCTTCGTTATATCGTTCTTTTCGGGCCTGGCTATTGTGTCGAAGCTCAATGTTCTTCTCCTGTCGCTGCTTCTCATCGACGGTTACGCGAGCGGTGCCGGACTTGTGGAAGGAGACGGTAAGAGGCAACTCAACGGTGGTTCCATTGTCGTCGATCGTCTTGAGGATGGTGGCGTGGAATACACCATCCTGGAAGGAGGCATCGGTGGGTAGGATCTTGTATGGTGCCTGCCATGACGATCCCAGAGCGGTCGCTTTGTCTGCGTAGTGTCTATTCCGTTTACAGAATCCAGACTGTTCGCATTTCTTGAAATCGTGCTCCTTGACCGCAGCTATAGAGGGAGTGCACCTTAGCAACGACGAATGGCTCATATATGGTAGTGCGCGCGACGGAGGGTATTCACGACAGGAACGTACCTCCAAACGAGAACAGCGAAAAGAACACGCACAATGCGCACAGCAAAGCTGGCCAGCTTGACCAGGACTGGCTTGATGTGCGCATCTTGAATCCAAGTGGGATCCCCCAGAAACCTGGGGGGCGAGTAGAGAGCCGAGGTTGTCACGCAGGATGGATTACCTGCGAACGGGATAGTTCGTGGAGTTGTAGTCACTGGTGACAACGTAGGCAGAGTTCCTTCAGCCCGTCGCAGGCATTGGCAAAAAGAACTGGAAGTACAAGATGGAACAGTAGGTGCTTAGGTACCAGGGTAAGGAACGTATCAGAACGTGGCCCGTTCTGGGGTTGTGGTGTTGTGTTGGAGATAGTGAGCTATGACAGCTGTCCAGTACCTACCGCACTAAACCTTAGTGAGGGTTGGTACGTCCCACCCCAGGTTTCGGGCTAAATTGGCAGCGCAACGTCCTGAATCGGAATGGGAATTGCACCTGAGCCATGCCGCTTTTAGCCTGAGCCTAGCCTGGGCAAGACTTGTAGTTATAACTTTGAATAACTACATATAGTAGTTATTTGTCCTGTCTCTGTCGTCTCTCAGAGACCACAGAGGAATGTCTCTGTCATGTCCGTAGAAACCTTGCCGCGTGAATTTTGCTCCCGTGACGCTGTCCCCTTTGGGGTTCTGGCTCCATGTCATTCAAGCCCTTGCGTTCCTTGCGCCCCGCGCTTAGCCTCCTCAACAGGCCATGTTCCTGTTGGTTCGTAACACAGTAGGAAATAAGAAGTTTTACAGAAAATGAATACTAATTCTGTGCCAGATACTACTCGTTTCCTGAAATATCGTTCCACCACTTAGCTATTGCTAATAGTTGACCCAACAAAAACGACTTGAATAGCCCTAATGGTCGAAAAACCTATGTTAGTTCTATCTAGATCGCCATCAAAACAGTCATGCTCTTAAGTTAGAAGCTAGAGTCATAACTCACCCAAGCAAATAAGTTGCAGACTGTTCCTTCTGCACAGATTTAGTTAGGGCAAGGTAGAGGATCATAATGCCTGACTCGCCCACAATTGCGCCGAGCCTTCCATACGTCGAAGGGATGGCGAACAGGACCAAGATAGAAGCCGTAGGAAGGAAAGCGAGGAGCAGGGCTACGAAGAGCTTGTAGAATAGCTCTTTGGGATCTTCAAAAGACTCCCGTAGGGTGAGGTACCAGAACAAGCTGTTTTTGCATGGCTTGCAGCACTCGCAGCCGTCTAAGGAGACGGTGTACTCCTCCAACTGAAACGAATTTGATTCCCTTTCTTTACCCTTTCCAGTCTCTAGGGGAAAGTGTTGCAAGCGTTCGAGTTCTCTCTGCTGAAGGACGGCTTGATCTGCAGAAAGATAGTCTATTAGAAAAAATTCTAGTTCCAACTTAGGCCGGAAGAGCTTTTTAAGCTTAAAAAAATCCATGCTATATTTATGCAACAACTCCCCTAACTTCTGGAAAGTTATTTGAAACTCATCAGCCTTCTGCGAAGAGTCCTTAATAATTCCATCGATACCCAAGGCTAGAGCCGCCGGGTTGTCCTTCATATGCTCTATAAGGCCGTGTAAACCCCCGGAGGATCCCTCCGATGACGCTTGTTCCAGCAACTGCTGTTCCAGGTGTTTAATCTTCCGCTCAAAGTAGATGAGGTTAATCTGAGCTAGCGCTTGAAAATGATGGGCAGTTCCGGACCGTGCAGACTTGGCTGGGTGTTGGGGTCCGGCCTCTGGGTCTAAACTCGACCGACGATGGAAAAGCCGGCTGAAAAAGGTCATCTCAGACCACTTGCTACACTAAGGTAGCAAGTAAATACTGAGGAAGAGGGGGAGCTATATAAGGCTAACCAGAAGCTCCAAGGCTACTATAAACTGGAGGCTGTTGACGGGGGTTTCTCTCTGCGATTCAGCAGTACTATGCGCGAGTAGTGGCTAGAAGGTAAACTTGTGAAGTCAATGTGCTCTACCACCACGTTCTTATTGCCGCGATGTTAATCAGGGGTCGCAATCTATCACTAGGTGGTTGAGGGGTACTTTTCAAATATACATAGCGATCCAATTGCTACTCCAATGGAGGGGTATGCCTTTCGGAACCAAAGGTTCTTCCTTCCACGCCCTCCCTTCGTAATCTCGAGCCACCTCGTCGCTTAATGGCCGGAAAGAACTTGTTCTTAAAGGCATTGACGGCCTCGTAAGGGACCGGTCTCTTGTATCGCCGTACTCTGTACTGACCGCAAGAATAAGCACGTACTGGGCGGAAACTCAAGACCGTACTGGTAGGGGACCCACGACTGTACTGGTTCTTGGACCGCCTCCCGGTCCATCTCAATCCAAGCCACTCAAGCTGGTACTAGTCCGTGGTCGTGCTGGTCTAAGCTGAGCCGCCCCACTCCAGCCACTTTGGTAACTTGAACCGACCTTGAACCTAGTAAGGAGGTAGGTAACAGAATATTGACATCTGCCGTGTGCTGAATATCGAACTCGGCTCGAATATTTCTTTGCAATCGAAGCTTAAGGCGGCTGGATATATGTCCTCATATCCGTCCGACATACCGAGTTGCACCTTTTCATGCCATGCTCCCGGCCCCATCCGCACCACTCAGTGTACCTATACCGGGAGCAATTGTAAGCTTCAGGAGCTAGATAAGGGGTGATTAGGTAATATGGAGGAAAAGCACCGTCGTTCTACCCCTCCATCGGGCCCCAGTGCTACAGCAGCGACAGAGCCAGCATTGGCCAATCAACGACGGCCAGATCAGGCGCAGCCCCGCCGCAGCGTCGTCCACCCCGCCCTCTGTCTTTTCTTCACCACCATTTGGCTCGTGTTTTTTCTGTTCCCCCAAGGACCGCCACCCGTCACTCCCTTTACACACACAAACCCCATCCCCGAACCTCACCTCAAGATGTCTACCGAGCAGACGTAAGTGCCCGACCGGTGCTGGGAAACCAGAGCTGTCTGTCAGGTCATTATGCTCAAGTTGCTAACTTCTCGTCATCAGCTTCATCGCTATCAAGCCTGACGGCGTCCAGGTACAGATGCTCTGTTTCGTGCCCGGTTCGAAAAGCCCACCGCTAATACGTATTCCCAGCGTGGCCTCGTTGGCCCCATCATCTCCCGCTTCGAGAACCGAGGGTGAGTCCCGTGCCTCGGCCGACGCTTTTCCATATGGCTAGAACTAACGACATGTCATCAGCTACAAGCTCGTTGCCATCAAGCTCACCACCCCTGGCAAGGCCCACCTCGAGCAGCACTGTACGATTGCCCTGTCGAGTATCCCCGATTGTTCAGCCCAGCTAACGTAGCATCCCACAGATGCCGACCTCAAGGACAAGCCCTTCTTCGCTGGCCTTGTTGAGTGTATGTCACCGCCACCGCCACCGGTTACCCGGGGATGAAGGGACGTAGCCGCTGACGGGGTATTACAGACATGAACAGCGGCCCAATCTGCGCCATGGTCTGGGAGGGCCGTGATGCCGTCAAGACCGGCCGAAGTACGTTGACGCCATATTCCCACCGATTCCTTTCCCCGGACAACCAGAGCTGACATTCACAATAGCCCTCCTCGGTGCCACCAACCCCCTCGCCTCCAGCCCCGGCACCATCCGCGGTGACTTCGCCATCGACGTCGGCCGCAACGTCTGCCACGGCTCCGACAGCGTCGAGAACGCCAAGAAGGAGATTGCTCTCTGGTTCAAGGAGGGTGAGGTCGTCAACTGGACCAGCGCCCAGTCCAGCTGGATCTACGAGAAGCCTTAAGCGCAGTGACGTGGCAAGACTGCTGCATGTCGATTAAGCACCGATATCTGCAGTGGTACGTCCGCTAGGCAACTCCACGATTTGACATAAAGCGCGAACACAATAAAAAAAACGTAAATAGACGAAAAGCCTAGAACCTTTTTCTCACCTGCGTGTGCTTCTGCAAGGATATCCGCAGGTGGTATCCGTGATTGAGTGTATTATTCGCCATTTAATTTCTTTTCCTTCGTACAGCATGTCTGAATCTCACGAATCCCCTCGCAAGCCAAGGCGTCATCCATAGGCTCAGCGCTATCCGCGGCACCAGTAATAACTTGGTGATAGTGTAGGCGGCTGCGATCTGAATCCCAATCTTATAGGCCTTTCCCGTGTTATCTACCGTAGCAGCCTCCTTGGCCTTCCGCCAGATGGCGGCCGATTCCTTGTTCTTCCCTCGGTCGTCGGTATTGTCCTCAATTGAAGTAGACGTAGTATCGTTCTTAGCTGCATCGGCAGCCCCTTTCCCGGAGAATCTCGCGAACCAACCCCTCTTACCCTCCCTCCCCTCGCGCTCCTGCTCCCGCTTCGCGTGTTCCCTCAGCTCGCTCTCCAGGACGTCCTCCCCGTCCGCGCCCCTCCCCTGCCGCTCGTCGTCCCCGCGGCTCTCGAGCCCGAACCACTGCTTCCGCCGGAAGTAGGGGACCCACCGCCGCAGGCCGTCCTCGGCCCAGGCGGCCCAGGGCCCGAGGACCCAGCCGGTCGGGGCCCAGTCCAGCGCGTGGAAGGCGTAGGTGAGCCCGAAGATGGGCAGCACGGCGGTGACCTCGTGCAGCACGAGGAAGGCGGCGACGTGCGAGAAGGGCGCCGAGCGCAGGTTCCGCAGGGACGCCTGCAGACGCTGGGGGAGGAAGCGGGACGCGCGCGTCAGGATTCGGGCGATGCGCCGGGTCTGCTGCGGGGAGGGCTCGGGACCGGGACCGGGACCGGTCGATTGGGAACGCCGGCCACGTACCCGCGTCCCCGGGTTACCGTGCGAGACGCGGGGGAGAGAGGGTCGTGGTGCGCGGGCTGAGAAGTGTCGGAGAAGACGGCTGGCTGTGCGTTGTCGCCAGGAGGCGTCAAGGCGTGGTGGCATTATGCCGGTTTGGCGGTGACGCAATTTATCCAAAGCGATAGGCGTGAGGCCGGTTTCCGTCTCTCATCTGAATTGGTGTTGGCGATATCTCGTATTTGGGAATACAGAGCTTGGGTTTCGCAAGGTACGGCATGTGTAAAGGATGGCATGTGCAATTTAGACAATATACCTTTACGGAAAAGACGTCACTGGGAGATAATATGTGGGGTCTCTTGGCCCCCTGGCCGTTATGGCCTACCCTACCCTGGCAGCTCGCACCTTCATCTTAATGTTGTTCGATGGGGGCAGTGTAGTTGCATTTGATGCTGTGGCGCGTTAACCTCATACCAGTACTCCATATCTACCAGGTATTGAGTAAAGCCCGTGAGATCTTAGGACTTCAATATTCGATAATGGAGTTTTCTCGATACGGAGTGCGAGGGCACCTGTAAGGACAAATTCGTACTCAGGCCATAAACGCCGGATTAGCCTACGGGTCGCTCGGGACGTTATAATGATCTCGCTGTTTTGTATTATTTCTATTCATCTTGTTCGGTTGATGCTCATTGCCTACGCTGGAAACTGCGCCGCCAACCCATTGACAAGCATCTCCTCGGCCTTCTCCTCGGCCTGAACTCCCTCCTTCAATACGCCCGCCTTCTTCAGGATGTGGATGCACTTGATGATGACCTTGATGTCCACGCCCTCGGTCTTGGAGGAGAAGCGGACGGTCCGCAGCCACTCGCGCGCGTCCTCGGCCGAGTAGTCGAGCCGCGTGCTGATGTACTCGACCGCCTCGTCCGGGTGCGCCTCGAAGTAGCGGACGCCGCGGTCCAGCCGCGCGAAGACGTCCATGAGCCGCGGGTAGGGCCGCCCCTGCTCGCCGGCGTCCAGGAGGGCCGTCGAGGCCACGATCTTCCAGCTGCTCCAGGGCGTGTAGATGTCGCCCACGCGCCGGATCTCGCCGCTGTCGTAGTACCGCTTCGACGTGAAGTGCTCCCACATGAAGAAGTCGGCGCGCCCGTCGTTGACCGCGGCCCGCAGGTTGGCGAAGTTCTGCAGCACCACGAACTCCGCGTACGGGTCATCCGACGAGGCGGAGGAGGACGGCGATGAGAGCCAGCCCTGCTGGTCCGCGAGCACGTACCCCATCACCTGGCTGCCCGACCCGATGCGGGAGATGCCGATCTTGGACCCCTTGAGCGAGTCAACCGACGTGATCTCCGGGCGCTCGGCGCCGGTCGAGATGGCCCAGCCTAGGGAGGGGGATGTTAGCGGTCATCCGCAGCATTCTTACGACGTGACATTCCATGGAATAAAACCATGTTCGGCAGGTCACGGCGCCGAAGAAGGGGTGACATACATAGCGGCGTCTCGACAAACGTGCCGACGATGCGGTATCCGCCGTCGCCGGGGGCATCCTCCTTGCCAAGCCCGGCCACCCAGGCCTCGGTGAGCCCAATGCCAATATCGATCTCCCCGGCGCGGATGGCCGTAATCATGTGGCCCGTCCCCGAGGGGAAGGGGATGAGCTTGGCGTCGAGGCCGAAGTACTTCTGCGCGAAGTGTATGGGCGTGGAGAAGTGCTCCGGCACGAAGCCGATGCGGATCTGCGAGTCGCTCATGATGGAAAAAACGGGGGTGAGGGTCTGACAAAGTGGGAAGCGGAAAAATAAAATAGCCTTTTTTTTTTTTTTTTTTTGCTCTACCCTGGAATAAAGTGCAAGGAAAACTCTATTGGCCAAAGGTTCCCACGCAGGCAGGAGAGGTTGAGAGAAACTGGAGCTGCCAGAAAGTAACCTGCGATCGGGGCTACGTCGCCGTTGCATCAGAGCCTCGATGAAAGCTAGGAGGCGGCTAAAGCGGGTAGATGGGCGCCGGGTAGATGCGGTCGGGGAAAGCCTGCGGGGCTGTTGTTTTATCTAATCTGGTCTACTTGACTTGAGGTATTATCGAACCACGCGGGTCATTCATGTAAAGACTGTGAGAGAGAAGGAAAGTTGCCCTGAAAATAGTCGTTCTTGTATTTAAAAGAATGACCGCCATCATAGTCAAGGTCATTCGGCTCAAAACAATAGCCGTCGACAGATCGACAACCAATAAGCTTGGCGGTTACTTAGGGACAACTAGAAGTTGATACGTTACAATATTTTTTTCCACCACGGCTCTTCTATCGAAATAAAACGTACGATTTTCTTTATTTTTTAATTTTTGATTTCCCACAACAGCAATGGGATTTGCTTATTGTGGTTTACCTAAAACAGGCCTGTGCATACTTTTTACTCGTGCGGATCGGTTGATTCAACACCTCCCTGACATTGCACTATCAGAAAGTAATACATCGATGTAGACGGTAAGATAAAAAAGCAATGAAACTCATCGGTGTTATACTATAAGTGATAGGCATCTGCCCATGCTCAAGTGATCGACGAGGACTCGAGAATCGTAGACTCTACTCCCATTCCGTATACTCGCAGGGATTCGCAGTAAGTGACAGCACCAGGACATGCCATTTCATGCACCGTATATCAAACTTGGTGGCATAATCCGAACTCTTTTGACAACAACCGTAAATAATCCCTCCACCCTCCTTGACAATTGCGGCGTCGAACTAGATTATGCGGGCGGTGTGAAAAATACATCCTTCTCGGTCATCACCAACAACAAGACACGGCGGTACATTGACGTCTTTACCATTTCCGTCCATCTCTTCCTCATCTGAGGCATCCTGTTATCAACCTCATCTCCAAACCCCATTGTCAGCCAGGCATCAGTTACGCGCTTGGGATAATCTTCGACCGGCCCCAGGGTCGCCATAGTTTTCGCTAACTTCTTCCCGTATAGGGGGGTAATCAGGAGGCCAATATATTCGGTGGTGCGCCCGTCTAGCCTTAGTGCCTTGGCTATCTGCTGGCATACCTGTTTCCCTTCGATGGCGTCGCCGGTGACGACCGGTATCGCAACGTGACGTCCGCTGCCGAAGAGGCCCGATTCGGCAAGTGTATTCGACCGCTCACGGAGCTGAACCGTCATGCACGAATGTTCGATGGACTTGAGTTCAGGGAAGGATTTGGGACCCAAGAGCTCCAGAACAGCTTGGTCGTGTTTCTCTGGGTAGTAGTCGAGCATCACATGGCGGATATCTTGATATGGATACCGGCTCACGTGGAGCGTGCCACATGGGGTCCGGATGTAAAGAGTGTCTCTCTCGCTATCGAACCAGGCCCATTGCCTTCTAAGAGTGAGGCCACGGCGCTGTGAGGGCAGTCTTGGACCAAAGTAAGGCGAAAGCGCTTCGTGCCTAATGAGCTTACCAGTACGGCAAGCAACGAGTCGAGATTCGCGACAAACCTGAGCAGTAACTGGTGGACGGCGATCACCGCTAAATCTTAGTTCAGTTTTGATGATTTCTCCACCAGCGATATCTCCATTACATATGCACTTCGTCTGATGGATCTCCAGAACCTTCCTAGGTGTCGCCCATTCCCAAATCATCCGGCGTAACTCTGGCGGTAGTTTCCGGAACTGCGGGAACTCGGGTTGAGACAAGCTGGAGATACCGATGAGAGATTTGCGCAAGAGGCGAATGTCCTCGCGCAGGGCCCTGTTGCTGTCATTCAGTATACCCACGCCCTCTTGTAGCCATTCCCGTATATCGTCGATTTTACGTAGCTTGAAAACAATATTGCTAAGCAACTCGGTATGTTCTGCAAGTACCGCTGATTGCTCTCTAAGTTGCTTAGATAAAGTGCTGAACGAGGGTGCGCTGAACAAGAAACCGGATGTGCTGGACGAGGGACCGAACGAGAAACCGGGTGAGGGACCGGGTGGATCGGGTGTGCTGAACAAGAGACCGGATGCGCTGGACGAGGGACCGGGTGGGCTGAACGAGCGACGGAATGGGTTGAACGAGGGACCGCGCGTGCTTCCACCTGCATTATGGGAATCTTGTTCTTCGACTGATCTTTGGGCCCACGCGCTGAGCTCATTAGTGGGATGATGGCCGGAGCCATGAGCGTCGGCAACGTGTTGCGGTGTAGTACTGCCAGAGGAACTTTCCATCTTATCTGCACGAGTTGACGAGTAAAAGCAAATGGGCGATGGTTTAATTCTTTGGGGGGTTTTAAATGGACGCGAGATGAGCGAGCCTCTAAGCGCCTTGCAAGTGAGGTGAGGGACTCCATTACTTGAAACTCCCTCTGTGCTCCCTGAGTCATCACGGGCCTCGCGCCCTTTCTTCGTACAACCTACATCGTGAGACACAGGTAATCCAAACACGCCAAATAGGGGCCAGTTCTGGTCGCACCCCCCTAAGTAACGGATATGGGCCAAATGCCCCAAGCAGTGCGATTACGTAACCGGTTATAACAACCGTTTCCCGGCACTCCAAGCCCCGAACTTACTTTTTGTCAAGACGGGATGCCCAGAAATTCCGGGAACGGAAACCAACAGTAAATTCGCCGTTGGTTTGGGCAATTAGCCGATCACAGCTCGCGACAATTGGCACCGAGCGGAACCATGAAGTTGAACTACATAAGCTCGTCACATCAAACCTCCTGGGGAAGCCATGGAATATTGGTCCCCCAGTCTGTCGCAGATGAAAAAATTAGCAAAATGTTATTTTCATCGTTTCTATGCTCCTCTTTCTTGATGTCCGGCGCACTCGGCGCTTCCTGGGTTGCCCCCGGCGCCGTGTGGTATGATACCGATGGCAATAAAATCGATGCGCATGGGGGCGGTGTTGTCTTGCGAGGAGACACCTATTATTGGGTGGGACACGCCGCCAGCAGTATGTTCCTCGCCCGCCGGTGACTGTGAAGTGCAGAGAAACAAGTTTTGACAGCGCCGTCAGACCAGACGCCTATGATGTACTCATCCACCGACCTCCTTAACTGGAAAAATCTCGGGAAGCAAGCGAGCTCCGTGTCAGGCATGTGGCGTCCCAAGATTGCGAAGCCTAATGGCTCTTTCTGGGTGATTGTTTTCCTGTTATGGCTGGATAGTGCATGGGACTCGGATAGCTATTCTAACTCGTGCACAGCTGTTTGGTCAACAAGACCGCTATGTCCTGTCGCTCAAGTCAGCACAATTCATTGGGGGCTATGGGACATCAGCCAAAGTCCATATACCCCCAAATGACTACACGTGAGTGTGATTTAATCTCGTCCCAACCGTGCCCGGAACTCCGCAGGACCTTTATCAGCTCCCATGAATACTAACTTCTCATTGAAAAGTTACTCAGACACGGGCATGTTCCACGACGACGCTACCGGTGAGGGCTGACTGGCACAGAAAGTCGAAAGCGTAACTGATGCAACATAGACACATGGTATCTTCTGACCAGCGCTGATCACAACACTGTTCAAATCAACCGCATCAACGCTGATGGAACACTGGGCGACAAGCTTTCGGATCTTCGTAGGTAACACTGCATCATCGAGAGAAATCTCAACTAAGTCAAATCCAGGTGCCGGTGCATATGAGGCTCCGGGAATCGTGAAAGCGGACGGCGTCTACTTCTTGATCGTATCAGGCAAGACTGGCTGGCGTGCCAATCCTAACAAGGTGTTTTGGTCCAATTCGATATCCGGTCCTTGGACAGGGGGATCCGACAGTAGGTGACTATCCGCGTCTCCCCTTTTCTCCTAGCTATACAGAGGATGAGAAAGCTGAAATTGGCTCGGCTAATCTCGTACTTCGTAGTCGCGCCGCAAGATCAGAAGACATACGGATCGCAGAACACGTTCGAGCTGACAGTCAGCGGGTCTCAAAAAACCACGTATATATACATGGGCGACGCGTGGGACTCGAAGGGTAGCGCTGCTTCCAACTACGTCTGGGCGCCGATGAACATCAACGCTGCGTACGTCACCGCAGTGCATACACCACCCTCCGCAGCAAACTCGGTCTAATATGTGAGTTACAGGGCAAAGACTGTGCAGCTCGATTACCACTCCATGTGGAAGGTCGACGTGAAGACCGGCGTGGTCTCCTATCCATCGACGCAGAAGCGCTACGAAGTCAACAAATCAACGCTAGGAACCAGGGAGGGTACGTAATCCCAGTCGCAGAAGATCTTTCCGAAGACATTTAATCAACTGGTCGCAGTGGTCAAAGAGCGAAACGAGGTGACGTTCCACAACGTGATGGGCACCGGGGAGTTACAGTGGCTTGCCCTCCACTACAAAGTGAACAATCCAGAAGGTGACGAGATCCTCCCCAATGAACGTGATGCGGACGCGAAATGCTGATAAATTTTGTTATATATAGCTGGCGAGGCCTATGTGATAGTTAACGCCGAGCCGGCGGTCAATATCTCGAGCCTGAACTCGCGCGCTGGATACCATGACTCGACACCCGTCCAGTTGAGCTTGCGACGTGACGATGTGAATACCGTTACGATAGGGTCCATTGGCGAAGAGGGTATGTTCCCCCAAGAATCCTAGAGTCCAGCTATATTTAACTTGCCATTAGGTTATGAGATCACTGTGGATGGTCTCGAGATCTTTGAAGAGGATTAGGCCGGCTCATGACTTTTATGAAAAGGTTGAGTGAGATTGAACCCTATGATGGCAGGGATGGTCCCAGATGATAAATCATTTCTCCAGGTGATACTCTCGACGAATAGGTATATAGGGACAACTACGTTTCTCCTGGGCAGTGTAGTTGCTCGATGCCGACATAGAGCGTGCGTGTGGTAACATCAAGTTGAGGGTAACAGGTAACACCTAAACACAGACAGTGGCTATCAGCAGCCACCAACAGCCGTACTCCGTTATCCAAGGTTCCAAATGTACGAGACGAGTATATCGCACAAGAATTCCGAGGCTTAGGATACACTCGTGCTACATTGGCCGTGCCAGTGGCACAAACCAGAGCAAGTCACCGGCTTCCCAAGAAAAGGGAGGAATATGTTTAGTCCAATCGGTAAAAATGTATCCCCGAGGAACGTGACACATGGTTGCAGCCACAGCGCGTACACGCTCTGGATAAGCTTGTCCTCCTCCGCCGACCAGGAGTTAAAATGACAGTTACTGGTCACCGTGCAGGCACCAGAGGTGCCAGACTCTAACATGCATCTACCTCGGGGTCCACGGAGACGGTCGCCACGGCAGGCAACGTTCCAACCTCCACAGGCACAAGCGCGAGCCTCGTAGTCAATTTCACCGCCCTCTTGTGTTTCTTGCCGTTTATATGTTTGATCCACGAGTCTTCGGTAGGGAGGCTCATGTCGCAGATCTCGCATTTCTTGACCTTAAACGTAGTCTGGGTCGACGCACCCTCGTCTTCGGACGTCGTAAGAATTTCCCGTGCCGTCTCTGAGAGCTCCGTCGGTCGCGGCCGTTCCTCGCCTGCTAGGTACCGCCGGCAGATATCGGCAGCCGGCTGCAGCACATCCTTCGCGAATGCATTCGCGTCCGTGCTGTCCAGCAGATATAGGCGGTCCATCGCGTCATGTTCTCTGAAGGATCGTAGCGTTTTATGGCGTATCCATCGCAGCTGGTACCTCGCGTACTGTCTCGTCGCGATATTGATCGCTTCTAACCCCTCGCTTTCCTTCCTGTCGAGTAGGTCGGGGCTTTCCCCGTCACGCTCGCCGATGAGGAAGGGCTCCATCTGCTTGAAGCCGATCGACTGCCATATCCCACGGGTACGGTCCGGCACCTCTCCCCGCGCGGTGCATTCGCGGAGGCGGGTATGCAGGATCCTGACTTCGTCCATGAGGCCGCTCTGGACCATCTTGTCCACCCGCTTGCTCAGCCGCTCTCTCAGCTTCTCAGTCTCGGAATACGTCCAGAAGACCAAGGTTTCCCAAGGTCCCAGATCATTAGATATCTGCTTAACTTCCCGTTGCTGGGCATATATATCGGATGCCCGCTTGCCGGTCGAGAGGTATATCTCTAATGATCTCATGATCTTCCGTCGGTCATCTGGATGCCAGCGCTCGGCCATTGCGGGGTCAACCTCCCGCAGCTTCGCCAGGATGACAGGGGTGGGCTCATTGAGTATGGGGAATTGAGACTGAATCTCTTCTTGGGGGCGGAACCGGACTTCCTCAGGCTCGGCTTGCTTCGAGGCAATCAGACTACCCTCAAAGAGCAATGCTTGCACGTAATACAGGGTGCCCCCGACCACGATGGGCAACTTTCCCCTGCCGCGTATTTCTCTGATGAGCCTCTGTGCTTCGCGGACGAAGACGCCATTCGTCCACGTCGGCTCCAGGGGGTCGATCTCCGCGAGCAGGTGATGCGGGATGCCCCGCTGCTCTTCCGGCGAGATCTGGTTCGTGATGACGGGCAGGCCCCTGTACATCTGCATCGCGTCGGCGTTGATGATCTCCCCGTCAAACCTAGACGCCAGATCGACTGCCAGCTGAGTTCAGTCAAAACCAAAGCCCTCGCCAGGTGAAATGCAAGGGGAGAACCCACGTCCGATTTGCCCGTGCCGGTAGTGCCAATGATGGCCACCAGTGGCTCACGCGGGCATCGTAATGAGGCCATGGCATGCGAGTATCTCCTGAGAGATTGAACCGCGAAGGGCTTCAGAAGGAGCATGTATCCCAAGAATTAATCATACTTCCTGAACCGATAGAAAATTGTGAAGCGGAAGAATTAAAGATATTCTCTGCAGCGAATGAAATCTGAATTGAATATACCCAAAAGTCAATATTCAAACGTAAACTGGCCCAACCAAAGGGAATCGGAGATTGACAAGCCACACCCAGCCACACAGCGATGGTAAGCTATCAGTGGCTGTGCCGGCATCCCACTTGTCTACTTGGGGCTCGTAGCTGAGCTTTAGTCTAATTGGGTTTGAAGCATTATATGCTAAGGAATCATTTGACTGCTCTCAGGAATACGTGGATATGGCGGAATGAAACAACTCAAGTGTATAGGTAGGCTTTCTATTGGACGATGTCTTGAGATTGCCATCATGATTGGACGGGAGAATATTTCTCAAAGCCGTACCTAACCGGCCAAGCATGCCGGAGGTAGTACGCAGTAACAGACGGTGTTTTCATTCACATCAACAGCCCAAAGTATATTCTGCTCTACGTGTATATTTTGAAATCTTTATGGTTTAACTTGCCTCCTCTTCGGCAAACCAGTCTATTATTAGTATTACTCATCTGTGAAGAGTACTTATCTAAGGCTCTTGCCTCTCTCTATGTCTATTATCTAGAGTGCACGCCTGACCAAGGAGAATCCCCGCACCAGTTGGAGAAAGGCAGAGCCTCATCCCGCTTGCCGCCACACCTGCATTATTTCATCTCTAACCATCTCGATCCGTGATCGAACTTTTTACCGGATACAGCGATGCTTCACACCTCCTACTCGACGCGCGCTCGCTTAGCGACGCCGTTAGAGTGACCATTGGTGCCGTTGGAGTGACCATTGGAGCCATTGGACTCGCCGTTCTGAGCGGCGAAATACTCAAGGCTGCCCTTGGGATCCGCCTTCATCGTCTTGGCGCCGTTCTGCCAGCCAGCTGGGCAGACTTCGCCGTGCTCGTCGGTGAACTGGAAGGCCTGGACAAGGCGAATGGTCTCCTCGACGTCGCGACCAACCGGGAGGTCATTGACGGTGATCTGGCGCAGCACGCCCTTGGGGTCGATGATGAAGAGGCCGCGGAGCGCGACACCCTCGTCTTCGAGGAGCACGCCGTAGCTGCGGGAGATCTTGTGGGACTTGTCAGACACCAGGGGCAGTTGCAGGTCGGAGCCGAGACCGCCCTGCTTGCGGGGGCGCTCGGTCCAGGCGAGGTGGGAGAAGTGCGAGTCCGTCGAGACGCCGAGAACGGTCGTGTTGATGGCCTTGAAGCGAGGCAGGGCTTCGTTGTACTGGATGATCTCGGTCGGGCACACGAAGGTGAAGTCAAGAGGGTAGAAGAGGAGGACGACCCTGCAAAAAGGCTAACGTTAGCCACTCGTAGCAGACAGACGGAGAGAGAGCACGTTGGCACCGCCAAGCCAGCTCACTACATACCATTGACCAAGATACTCCGACAAGGAGATGTCCTTGAACTCGCCACCGGGAAAGACGGTGGTGGCCGTGAAGCCGGGGGCTGGACGGGTGACAAACGCAGATGACATGGTGCAATCGAAAGAAGGATCGAGGAGATGGATGATCTTTGCTGGGAATTGAAGTGTTTGTACGATGATGTGAACAGTGAGGATGTAGACGGTGAAGCAGAAGTGTTTCTTGTTGAGGGCAGAGAAAGAAGAAGCCAGGAAATTTTCCAAGTCGGAAAGCGGTACGTAATCACCTACAGTTAATGAATCTATCTCCCTAGCAGGTACTCGATGTACCTATTCTATCCTCAAACAGTGCCTGCCGGTTGCCTGGGTAAGAGCCAGGCGGTTGCCAGGAACTCTCAGGTAGGTACGGGAACCTAGTCTAGTAACCTTAGATCGTACCTGTCATGCGGACTGTGTGCCGCACTACGTAGTACCTGATCTACGCCCACGTACGGAGTACTCCGTACATACCCACGTACGCGGCTACCTAAATAAGTACCGGTGGGTTGGAAGTTCTTATCTATCTATAAGTACTTAACCCTCCGTGCATAATCCCGTGTGACCACAGAGGGCAAGAAGTGCCATTTTCCAGAACTGTGGCCCTCTAGATACATTGGTTGCTCCCGCCCTAAAATGTAGAGTACTTATATTACTGAGATACTAAGTAAGTACCTAGGTATCTACTAGGTGTGTGGACTACATATTTCCACTGGTCGTGTCACGCGATTTTTAAAGCAATTAAATTCAACGCGTCAGGTTCCAGGATACTGATGCAAGAGGCTAACCCATTTTTGCTTGGCTTGGATACTTTTTTTATGGGTACGGAAATGCATCGAAGACCACGTCCTACACGAATTTTAGGTAGCTGATAAGCTTTTTAGAGTTCTCCTTTGCGGTAACGAGCTTTAACTTGACCCCTCCGCTCACAGCAACCATTCTAATTCAGATATCAAGATTCATTGAACTCTTGCCTTTTTTACAAATGACACTCTCATGCATAGTTTGGATAAATACATAGCTGATCGCCCTCAATTTCTTAGGTGAGAACCCGGGCCGAAACGTCCGCCGGCTCCGATGCAATTTCCAAGCTCCGCCGATTTCCGTGAACACCTCATAAAGTAACTTTTGATTGACCCTTGGTATTACACACGGCCTCAAGCCATCGCATTACTGTTCTTACGCAAACATGGCGCCGAAGGCATGTAGAAGCTAAATTGACACTCAAGACTATGAGCAATTAACCCATAATCATGCCTTTCATGCCGGCCAGATCGCCTTCCTTAGCTGCAATTTCGAAATAGCCGTAGATGATCCTATTCCGGTTAGCCTCACAACGAAACGCAACCAGCTTGCTCGGATAGGTAGAGATTACTTACGTGACAGCAAGGAGGGTACCCGTGCCAGAGCCCAGAGCCCCCATTAGGTCGCTGGCAACCGAGAGTGCGCCAATGCACGCGCCACCGAAGGCGGCAGCCGTGGGGATGATACGCTTCAGCTCCTTATACATGCTCTGGTCGCGATGGCCAGCCATGACGAGACCTTGATCCTTCAATTGCTTGGCCACATCACGAGGGCTGGAGCCCGAAACTTCAATCCACGTCTTAGAGAAGATGGCACAGGCGGTAAGCATGTAGGCGATGTAGACAATCGTATGGACCGGGTCGAGGAGGGCATCGCGGAAGTTCAAAGGGGGAGACATGTAGTAGACGAGACCAGAAATGGCCGAAAGTTGCGCAGAGCCGTCCTTGGCTTCCCAGACACCGAACATGCGGACGAGGAGGTTATCAGAGAAGCGCGAATACAGCATTTGGCTGATAAGGAAGATGTTGGACGAAAGAGCGGACTGCAGCATGATGGGCATGTTGGATGTGTAGAAGAGACGGACGGGATACGAGCCGCGCGCACCACGCTGGCGAGATGACTTGACGGGAATTTCAACGCGGAAGCCCTGGAGGTAGATGACAGCAGCGAAAATAGCCAGAGTGGCCAACAGGTTCATGATGTTGGGGAGATTCTGGCGATAGAAAGCCTCCTGGAGAGCACGCTGCTTGTTGGGCCAGGTCATCAGGAGATGGAACAAAGCGATGACAGCACCCTCAAACTCGGGGCCACGGCCAGTGTTGATCGAAGTTGGGGAGAAGGCCTTCCACATGATCGACTCGCAAATGTTGGTGGCGATGAACAGGGAGATACCGCTACCAAGACCGTAGCCCTTCTGGAGAAGCTCGTCGAGCAGAATGACGATCATACCGGCGACGACAAGCTGGAGGATCAATAGGAAAACGATACCAGCGCCGAGGTTAGATGGGGGTCCATAGAGGCCAGTAAAGACGTAAACCGTAGCGGTACCAGCCGCCAAGATGAAGGCGAAGAGCTTCTGGGCGGTTTGGTAGAGTTCGCGATCCGACTTGAGGTCGAGGTTGACGTCGATCATGTGGGTACCAGCCAGGAGCTGGAAGACCATACCGGACGAGATGATGGGAGTAATACCCAGCTCCATCAGTGTTCCACGATTACTCGCCATCACCATTCGAAGCCAGTATAGGGGATCGGAGGTGTCGGAGGACACAATGCCGTACAGGGGCATCTGGCTCATGACCAAGAAGATCAGCAGCGTGAGACCTGTCCACATCAACTTCTGGTTGAAGGGAACCTTGGTCTCAGGCTGCTGAACCTCGGGCAAGAACGCCACGAAGGGCTTCACCAGGTCGAGGAAACGCACTGCGCAGCGATGGTCAGCGGGAATGGCCAATGGCGGCGGCGGTAGTGATGGCAAGGGCGACGGCGACGGCGATGGCGGCAGCGCCTGGGCGAGCCGTCCGTGTCGCCGCCCGTGTCGCCGCCATTTAGGGGCTGCGCGCCGAGACACACGAGGGTTGGGGGAGCTTACAACTGCTCATGGTGGGCGATGTGGTGGGAGGAGTAATGGGGAAACAAGAAGGAGAAGGAAGGGAAAGACGTCGTGAGGCGGAGCGACGACTGCGCTCGATTGTTCGCTCAGGCCCGTCACGAGTTTTGTACGGGTGGAAAGGGGAGGGAATGACGACGGGAGACAAGATCTGGCATCAAGACGCCCTGGCCGCTCCCCAAATTGAAAGATGTGTCCCCAAAGACAATTGGGTGGAGCTGAGGAGCTGCAGCACGTGATCACAAGCTCTAATCGTGGACTAGTCCCACCCCAGCAATACTTACCCAAGTACTCCGTACTTCCTATCTAATGTTTTACCTACCTGTATGCAACTGTGGCGAGGAAGTTAAAGATTAAGATGAAAAGAGGGAAAAGAAATAGTAAACTTGAAATGTTAAGTTCCAAACTTTAAAATCCGTCACTTCAGTGCAAGCAAATCCCATTGTTTTCGGCGCTGGTCGTGCTGTTGTATTCTTACGGCTCGGCCAATAAGAAATATAACCAACCCTGCTAATTGTTTGAATACTTACTTACCTCTTACTTATTTACAATTTGTAGGTATCACCAGGGTTCAATTTACCTAATATCCGCATCGATAGGTTCACTAGACAGAAACACGGTGTCGCTGATACGGGACAGCATCGGCTGGGCTTTATCGGTAAGTACTTACGTACCAAAATGATCGAGCGGGAAATGGTCGTCCTCTTAAGGGCTGCCATACACTGCGTGGGGGTCATCTAGTACCGACTGATGGAACGTCGCAACCCTCCCTCACCAGCCACTCTGCTGAATGAGCTTCAAGCAGAATCAATCCCAAAACGCAGGAGACATATAATGCAGCTGCTACACTAGTACAAGTGTTTGGGACACACCAAAAAGTCGGCGCAAGCAAACCAACTCTCTCCTGCCAATCCCTCTTGGGGCTCGTAGTAACTAACCAGCAGCCTCAAATAATCGAGGCTCATCGTATCACGAACAGCAGCAATGTTACCGTGCCTTCAATCTATTCGTCAAATATTGCCGCAATAAGGCTGCTTGTAAGTCCGCTGTAAGTCAGTGATAGGAGAAATTGGGGCGTCATATTGCCCACACCACCCTATTCGTGGACAACGACATCAGTCAAGCTTGAAAATGTAAGCAAGTCAATCAGCTTGCCCATTACGCAGTATGTCTCGTCTACATTAATATCCTGCAGCTAACATGCTTCAGCTCGGGTGTCTCCTTGGCTGGCGTTGCGCAAGTGATTTGCCAGCTGGGCCATGATTTCGGCGGTGTATACTCCTCGTAATTTTATTGGTAAAGATTAGGCCCCTCGGCGACGCCAGGTCCCTGAATGTGATAGCTTGGTGTAGCTGAAGCTGACAGGCCACGCAGCCCCCCTGGTTTTGGGCTCCTATAAAGTTGCACTGCACTGCGACCCCCAATGCTTTTCTACCCACGATGGATTTTGTACTTGATTGCGTCGTGATCGTAGTTAGATGAAAACGCAATGGCGCATTTACCAACAGGCTGTTTTCCTCCCTATCGGCGTGAAAAGGACCCCCTTAACAAAATACCCCGCGTGCTCAAGTATAAAGATGTGAGCTTAGAGGGCATCCCGCCAACACGAGGAAGGTCACATTCAGCAGTTCCAGAGGTACACGAGGGGAATGAAGATTGGAAGAATGACTTTAGTAGGTTTCACTCTAGCGAGCACGAAAGGATTTTCTACACTAATACGTGCGGTAGTACCCAGGATTGAAGGCGTAATGTCAGAAGACTCATCCGAAGACGACATTAAGTTGTTGCTTCAGGAATTCGAATTTGTTGAGTTAGACATCAACCGATTAGCTCGGTTCGCTATATGCAAGAATGCAGTAGCAGTCATTCGATACCTCGTTGAGGAGAGAAAGGTTGACCTGCGCTCTAAGGATGACGACGGCAAACCTGCTAGCTGCTATGCTGTTTGGGACTATCCTAATGACGAGATGTTTAGATTCCTTGAGGCCGTTCCGCATCTGCCCGAAAGTTTAGACCCCCGAAACAGCCGCGGGCGGGGTGGGGGACTCTGTCCATTGTACTTTGCAATTATTTTCAAATGTTTCGGTGCTCTCGATTTCATTCTCACACAGTTAATTCAGCATACTCTGATCTCAGACGAGAACATAGATGAATGGCCCACTCAATGGAATCCCCTCCAGGGCAGGACCCTTGTAGATGTCTGGTTTCTATGATCGCTTCTCGGATTCAAGTACCTAAACAAGTCGCGTCGGCTTTCACCCTCTTTTTCTGTGGTTAAGGGGGATGGTTTTGTTAGATTCAGGTTCTGCACGAAGGACGGCAGGTGGGACGACCCTCATATTGGGCGCTACAACAAACCCAGGACCCTCATCTGGATTCATCTTCCTTGGGCAAACGTATGACGCCGATATACTGAGTAGCAACTCGTTCTGATTCGCAACAGGGAATACCATTCTTTGTACGTTTAGCACAATGACCAAATGTTTGGTTCCTGACGAGTTCAGTTCGCTCTCAGACGATATGGACAAGATGTAGGGTGTGCAACATGCGGAACTGATTGGCTCCCGTCCTTATTTGAGCAGCTTTTCAAGGTCCCAACCAATCCCGATCTTCCTTTTACTGAACCCGTGTATAATTCGAGCTTCGGAACGACCTTTGGAGACGTTCCGCGGGTTTTTATGATAGTAAGCCATGCCAATTTTAACAAATTCTTAATAGCGCTAAGGTTACCAGTTTCCATGTCTTGTTCTTCGGAGCAAAGGAAGTCAAGAAAAGGGCAGGAAGCGCGTTAAAGACATGAGAAAGGAAATCCCCACCAAGCTTGCTAGAAGCATGTTGGAACCCGAACTTACACTAGACGAGGCGTATTTCCCCAGTCTCCCAACTGACGTGCTAAATAAGCGAAACGAAACGCAGGTCGTGTCCAGAAAGCGCAGGGGGACGCAAGCTAATGAAGACACCGAACATGACACGCAACCAATACTTGTGGTCACCCAGCTATGGATTTGGAGATACAACTCCTATATCCTAACTGCTTTTTCAGAAAATGATCCCGAAAATATCGGTTATTGGGAACAAGAGCATCTCCAAGATTATACTCATCTTTTAAGCAGCATTGTATCGGGATCCCCTGTCTTGCCTGGTATTCGTGTGGGTCTCATACTCGCGCATCAAATATCAGAATTCGACAATCCCCAAACTGATGGGGAGTTTGGTAACCTAAAGCGTCACGTGAAGTTCCAATCACCCCTTGACATCTTCGAAGAGAGTACGGCAAAGGTTCTAGATGATGTTGACGAATATATGAGTTTAACCGTACAGTCACAGTCACGACTTGACATAAAGAAAGAACACGATTTTATGTTCCAAATAGCCAACATAAGGGAAGAACTTGCTATGATATACCAGGTACTGGAGCAACAGTCTGAATTCTTACAAGCTTTTATTGAGGATTCTGAACGCTATGACCCAGACTTGCGCAGCTCTCCTGGTCATGAAAGCACCCAGGAACCCAACAATGAAGGCAAGGAGACTATGGAAGAACAAGAAGCTGAGAAGAACAAGAAATGGGAAAAAGTCAAAAATTCTAAGAACTTGATTAAGAAGTACCAGAAACGAGTAAAGAAAATCGATGCGGATGCATCAAGGGTCGAGAAACAAATTCAGAATCTGTTGAATCTGAAGCGTACGTATGCCAGCATGGAAGATGCCCGCGCGAGTGTCAACCTCGGCGCTGCGAGCATTGAACTTGGCACCGCCGGTCTAATACTCAGCACCGCTGTCGCCGGATTTACGATCATTACTATTATATTCGCCCCCCTTGCTTTTGTAACAGCTCTATTTGCTTTACCGATTGATACGCTCCTAAGCAAGCAGGTTCCGTTCGACAGATCAGGTGGCAACTCTCAAGCAGATAGCGACGCACAGGTGACGGTGGCGTACCCTACAAGCTATATTGCAACTTGGTTTGGTGAGTCGTTTGTTGCTTTTCCTTCTCTCTCTCTCTCTCTCTCTCTTTGCCTCTGTATGAAAAAATACAGAAGATCAGAAAGAGGGAGAGCAAGCAAGAGAACTTACCCACGATAAATAGGCGAGTCAGCTAACTTATTGTAGCTGTGGCCGAAGTTGTATCCTTAACCGTCACCTTTCTCCTTGTCACACTGTGCGTATGGCCATTTCTCAAGAGATTCTCCGCGCTTCAAGAGAACCTCTCTGGGAACACACCGGACGATACGGCTACGGCGGCGGGTGAGGCCAGCGAAGCGGGTGCGACTAGCGCAGCGGGTGTGACCTTAGGCCAAGAGCAGACCAGTCTTCGAAGAAGGATTGGCAAACAACTCTTCAGGCGTCATTTGAGACGGAGTTCGGCTGGCAATTGCGAAAGTGGTCAAAGTGGTCAACCAGGTACAAACTAGTACGTTAAGCGTGTGCGCAGGAGTCGAGAAAGAATGCTAGGGTGCACGATTCACCATCAGGAACCATTCCCTGCTTTCAGATTTCTTTCCTTATTTAGCTTATATGGGAGCGCGACATTTCGGCAAGTGGGCGGCAGAGGTGAGATTTACCATCGGACATGAAATTTGATCCCTGGCAAAGTGTCTGCTTGAGATCGGACTGCAAGAACTCTTCATTGTATACGATAGGAACGTCCAGAATGTCACCAATAAAATCTAGCACAATTTTATCAAGAATCAAGCGATATAAAGTTAAGATTCGTCACCTACACCTAACTATAAGACCTATATACAAGAATTTCTAATGCAGACGGGTAGAGGTTGTGGTTCATTGGAGGGACTAGCATAAGGTCTCCTTCCATCTTCCACTGAGACCTAGGTAGGCAACCAACGTAGTGAACGAATATGGTTGCAGAACTACCCCTCGGTCCCCTCTAGTTAGGCAGAATCACGTCCCATTTGCACCCATTCAAGAAGTAAAACTCTAGAGCAGCAGCTGCGTAGCTCTCGGCGTTCTCGACGTCGGGGGTGGTGGGCTTGTACTTGTTGTTGTCGCCGTCGTACGCGCTCCAGAGCTGGCGGAGCTTGCGGGCGGCCTGCCAGGGCTCCAGGCCGTCGTACATGGCCCTGTCGTCGTCGCCGCCCTTGATGTAGACGTCCACCGTCCCCGACGAGTCGTAGCCGTCCGGGTCCGGGCGCGCGGTCAGCCCGGCCTGCTGCCCCACGACGTGCAGGTGCGTCATCTCGTGGAACACGGTCAGGCCCGCGACCTCGAAGAAGGGGAAGTTCTCGCCCGACTGGCACCACTGCCCCCGCCTCGTGCCGAGCTGCTTGCTCGAGAGGTCTTGCTTGGTCTGCGCCGTGTTGGCGCTGAAGAAGCGGTCGCAGAAGACCATCTGCTTATGGGGTATACCACGGTTGGTTAGAGCTTTCAGGTCTTCAGGGATACCAGGATGTTCTTTTTTGGCTTGATACTCACGGTTGTCTCGCCTGGCTTTGCGCTGGTGGCTGCCAGAACCGACGGGCCACACTCGTCGTCCTGGTCAGAGCCGCACTTGACCGTGATGGTGTATCCCTGACCATCGCCGTCGTCCGGGACGCGGTTGTTGTAGATGGCCTGCATCATGTTTTTGACCTGATCCTTTTCCCCATCACTAAAGTAGTGCGAGAATCTTGTCACGCAGGCCTATTAACTTCTGTCTCTGCAGCCACAAAAGGGATGGGTACAAGCAATATTCAGGGTGAGGGACCTACGCAGTGCTCTCAGTGAAGGCATTGCCCTTAGAGTCCTCGCCGGTCTGTGTAGCAAGTGCCAGGGCACCCGCGTCTCCAAACGCCTTGGAAATCTTGTCCTTGAATATTTTGTCACTACCTGGAATCTTCCGGTCACAGCTTGCATCGTAGTTCGTTCCACGTGCGAAGAGGTGATGCAAGCCGCCATTGACCTGCCCACCCGGCAGAGCTACGGCGGATGTAGACCCCGCCAGTAGCAGCATAGCTGCAATGCTCTCTGTGTAGTGCATCGTGAGTTGATTGAAGGGTTCTTTGGCGGTTTTCGAAGGTGAATCAGGCAGGTGAAGCTTTGAAGGAAGGTAGAAACTGAGCTGTTTGATACTGATTGAGGGTGGTATTGATATTTGAGATTCTGGAACAGCCTTATTTATACACAGCAATTGTGTCTGCCTACATGTTAAGTCCTCGATATGTCTTGCTTAACGATCATAGGTTGGTCACCAGAGTGTGTTACGTTAGGATGCCACTACCTATTTTAAGATTTATTCAGAGATCTCACGATGATTTCAAGTTTTCGACATAGTTATGCCTGCTATAACTCCACGGCCATCAGCACTACTGTTGCACCCGATGGTTTCATTATTCAAAAGTTTCCTCAGCCTCGTACTTAGAAGTGAGTTAACTGGTCGATCTGATCATCAGGATCGTCTAAGTCTACCCCGGCCTCCGCGTTTAGTCCTATGTTTAGGCGGCACATACAATCCTATAGGATTGGAAAGCTTACGATGTCGATTCATGCCGATCGAGGACTCGGCGGCTGGCAAAGCAATATATCTGCAGGACGACACGGTTCTTGAAATAGCCACCAAGGATCCGAAGAAGCGAGCGCATCGTTGCACGTGAATGGGTGGGGATGAAGACTGCTCGTTGTCATGGCGTTTTATCCCCGGCTCTGAATATCAGGCCTACGCGATAGTGAACGCGAGGCTTAGCGCGGCGCTGGCTTACAGCATAACATACTGAAGGTCTATGTCAGACTCCTAAGGCTCTGAGAAAATGATGTACGTCATAGTTGAGTCGGTGGTAAGCTGGGCTGGGGGCCAACAGTTTCATGTCTCGTGCATGAAATCTCGACTTGCTCACCGAAGCCACTAATGAAACATAACATTTAAACAACTGGGGAAAAACTGCGAAAAGGCAGAAAAGTATTTATAAAGTGTCCAAAGAAGTAACAAAGTCATAATATGTTGTAAGAATCCCCTAGGGAATATCATCGGGGCGGGGGGGTGTAGGAGCGTGTTGCGAGCAAATATACTACTATGTTTTATTTTTGGAACGTAAGAACAATTACGTCACACTCAATGCTAGATTTCAACATAGCAGGCTCAAGATTGCTGGGCAGAAGAAGCTGGAAGTCGGAAACACAAAGACTTACCCCACAATCATTCATCATAACCACCCGTTACACTGCGCGTCTGAATTTCTGGGACTAACTATAACCCCCCCTTTTATCAACGTCCCAACTCTGTGATCACTTATCATTACCCTTGAGTTGAAACTTACTCAATACTTCTAGTAAAACTTTAACAAGCCCTAGGCTCAAGCTGGGATACTTACGCAGAGACTGACTACTCGACCAACCAAAATCATGGGAGATCAACAGCAGCAAGCACGACAGCAAGTGCAACTCACGCTCAGCCTCCGCACAAGCCCCCCACACACCATCTCTATACACGACGCAGACCCGGCTGAGCCTCTCAAGCTCATAGCCTCGGTCAGACAGACTGAATCGCCATTCCCCGATCGCGCCATCACACTCTTGACAAAATACTCATGCCTGGACGCTACGCCTGGCGAGGACGCGTTCTTCTGGCGTGCCATGTCACAGCCTAAACTTGTCAGAGACGCAGAAGGGGATGATGAAGACGCTCCGTGTCCGGCCCCAGAGCTGCCGCTGCAACCGCCGCAACGCATCTCGGGTATACGGGTGTCCGGCGACCCGGACCTCCTGAAGCGTCCGGCGGACGATGGCTTCACCTTCATCACCGTGCCGCCGGTGGGGGAGGGCCACGCAGAGGTCACGTTCGAGCTGCCGCCCTCGCGGCTCGTCCGGCGCCTGGGCGGCAAGGACGAGGCGGTCGCGGACAAGATGAGGCGCTTCCTGCGCCCCGGGGACACGTACCGGATCGCGGCCGGGAAGCTGGGCGTCAACTGGTGGGCGTTCGGGGCGCTGGAGGGCGAGGACGGGCTGATGAAGAAGAAGAAGATCGCGCGCTGGACGTTCCCGGACGACCTGCCCCTGGTGAGAGAGCCGGGTGACGACGAGACGGAGGATGTCGCGCACAGACTGCGGGACCTGGTGGATCTGCATAATGTCAACGCGCTCAGTTCGCGCAGCGCCGTCAAAGGGGAGAAGAGGCCTGTCGTGCGGGAGATGCGCGCGGAGGGTTGGGTGTTTGGAGAGCCGCATGCGGGCTTGGTTTTAGTTCCCGATCCTGCTGAGAGAGAGGCTTCATTCACGATTGTCGAATGATGATATAGGTACATAGGTTACTTTGGTTTCATTGATCTTCAATTAACTTACCGGGTCTAGAGGTGACAGGACCGATGAATATTGTTACGGTCGTAGGCGGCTGTGTGGTATTGCATAACATAAGTGACGACGACGTAGTGCGATGAATCGTAACCGGTTAATACGCCAGCTATCTGGCATTGCTTGTCCGTCCGCCCGATAGATGCTACATTCAGATGCTTGACTCCAATGAGCCCATCCTTATAAATATTTAGAGATTATGGGAAAGTTGATAATAAAAGACAACATGAATTTCATACACATTAATAAGAAGCTTGTAGCACTACTATAATTACTTAGGTACTTCTACATTGTAACATTATGACATATAGGTAGCCACCGGTACGAGGGGGGGAAGACGTTTTTTGAATAGGCTGGAACTTCGAGTGTTTTGTAAGTCACGCTAACCAATTTTTGGGCAGAGTGGTACATGTATTGATTTACACTGTTAGAGTAACAGTATGGCTGGTACTTACCCCCGGGGATGGAATGGTCTTGGAAGTATTTAGGGCTGCAACTGCTTTTGCAGTCTATAATATTTAACTGGTCTTTCTTTTTTTATTTTAACATTATTGCAACATCGTGTTTACCTCTAATAGCGCCACAGACCGAACCATATGGTACAAAAAGGCTGGAACTAAAGTATCCTTAGGTACCCAGCTACCCTGTCGAAACGTATGCTCGGTAAATCTATAATTCCGTGGCATAGTCCAAGCCTATACAATTGTGAACCACCGCCGAGGTTCTCATGCTCTGATGCGGCTACGGTGGAGCGTGAGAAGTCATGACGCCATGGCCGTGGGCGTTCAATACAGCCACAAGTGGCTGGCTCCATCCCACTTTCAACGGTCCACTTACGTAGGGAGGCGCTATTTACCGGCAGACGGATCCTGCCTGTTCCCATTTGCAAACCCCGCGAGCCGTGGTCTTTTGTCGGTGAGTCTCCGGCTTCTCTCCCGTGTCCCGTCTGTGTGTGCTATGTAAGGTGCCGCGCTGTGCACAAGTGCATCCGAAAGCGGACCTCTTATCGGCGGGCTGGCTTCGAGGCAGTATACTGTCTCGCACGCAGCCAATAACACGCAGCAGATTCCGCCAATGCTGCTTGGTATGCGCCGGGTCATATGCCCCCCGCAAGTGAATCAACCTGTGAAGAGTTAAGACCAGGCACCTTAGGGGGCCTATCCCGTAATTCCTATTCAATGGCTTGGACGCGGGCGTGTAGGTCTAACGTGCGCTCCGATGTCCCGCCCGTGTTTTCGAACCGTGCATGCATGGAGGCACAGAAGGTAGTACCCCGGAAAAGTGATGGACTTGCATGTCCCTTAACTAGTTAGGTAGTTGTATGCAACGCCGACATGCTCATGTAAGACGGCCAGGCACAGGGAAATGCGAGGAATGCGAGGAATGCGAGAAGAGTGACTCATGTTCTAGGCATCTAGACTCTTTCGTAAGGATAATGAAAGACTATGGAGGAGGTCGACGCCGTCCATTGCTTCAGAAGTACCATTTCTGGATGCGGAAGGTGAGCGAAGCGGAGGCCCGAGGGTCGAGACTATGGGCCTGTAAGCTGGGCGATGGATGGATGCGATCTAGGCGCATGCTACTACGACGGATAGACGATGGACTGTACTCTGTATGTAGGGAGGCATATTAGCTTCACCGCCAATCATGCAGTGAACCGACAAACCGATCTGGTATCTCTGAGACCTATGACTGTGATTGAGGTCAATTTATTGCTCTTACAGAGAGAGTAGAAACCAGCCGCTGAGTCAAGCAGCTGAGTCTAGTTGAATGGTCCCCTCGGCATCCAACATTAGGTACTTAAGTACTCTAACCTGTCTGGGCGTATCACGCCTGCAGTGGCACAACTTGCCACTATCAAGCAAACGGGGTGACATGACGTTAGACGCTTAAGATTGGCAGTGAAACGCACCGCTACCGCGAGCACCGAAAAAAAAAGAGAACAATCTTTTCCACGTACCACATGCATTGGTGATGAGGCACAGGTACCTACCAGGTAGCTGAAGTGGGTAGTAGGGTACGCCGGTGCAGAGCCGCTAGAAACCACAATAACAGCACTAGAGCACCGGCGGTTG
Source organism: Xylaria palmicola (assembly GCA_022385595.1). Taxonomy (NCBI): domain Eukaryota; kingdom Fungi; phylum Ascomycota; class Sordariomycetes; order Xylariales; family Xylariaceae; genus Xylaria; species Xylaria palmicola. The sequence continues at coordinate 372,781 of MU281351.1, forward strand.
GGGCTGTGGTGCTGTGTGGTGCTGTGCGGTGCTGTAGAGTGCGGGGCGCACGTTGTTTGCCCGCGCTAATAGCAGACGGCCGCTATGGCGAAACCCACATGGACCTGCAGAAACTTGACGGGTGGAGCTATCTAGACTCAGTCTTACCTACCGCCATGTACCTATCCTCGAATGGAAGGCCCGTTGCGCTACTAGCAGACATGTAGATACCTAGGTAGACAAGACTGCTTGCTACCTGCTTCTCCTCAAGCAGGCTGGTAGCAGTGGCCATTGATTATCTACACCTACCTACCTCGCCTGCTCTGATTCTTTGCTCTCTACCACATCTCCTCATTCTTCTCTCCGCCCGGCCTTGCTCTGCTCTCTACCGGGCGTCCCCGACTCTACCCGCATCGCATCTTGCTCTCTACCTTGGACGGTCGCATACCGCGGCAAGATCGTCTTTTTGCTTCGCTTCGTGCTTGCAGCTCGCGCGCCGAGAGCCAGAGTGCATACGCAGGTCTTACCGTGTCTACTGCGGAACACCAAGCGCCAGCGCCGACACCTCACCGTTTTACGACACAACGTGCCTCGCGATTCGGCTGTTCTGATCCAGACGCTGGGTGGGGCTCGGGTATTTGGCGTTGGCACCCCGCGAGGTGAGGTGAAGCCGGCCGGGCTATTCGACGGAACAGGTTCTGGCTCGGGCAACATGAGCTTTGCCTCGTGTTCGTGGCCGGTGTGGGAGGTCGACGACTTTACCATATGTTTCCAATCCGAGTAAGTTGTCCCGTGTCTCGTGCGCTGTCTCACTTGTTCGGCCGCTCCCTTCTCGCTTGCTCCCTGTCTCGACCGAGCCAGCGGCTGACCAATGGCTGACGTCTGCGACCTGCCAACAGTTATCTTCAAATCCTCCTCCCTCTAATATTAATATGCCTTTCCTTCCTCCTTCTCATCGCCCAGACGATCCACCACAAAGTCAAGTTAAAACGGCCCCGTGGATATGATCGAATCGCCGAGCCCCAAGACCACACGGAGATTCCGCCTCTGGAGGACGATGCATTGAGCACGGACGAAGATGAGGGCCTCTCTATCCATGCCGGTGGCGGTGGCCGGCTGGCGCTTGTCAAGACCACCACCAGGGGCTCCATCGTCCAGGCTGATAACCCACCTGCTCAACGACTCGTTGTCGTCTTCGAGGAAGCTTCCATTTGCGGGCTTATCGCTGTCAATCTTATCGCTCTGCTTACCGAAACATATGCTGGGCGGGGCCGTGCTGCCGCTATCGTCGGCTTGTTCACCTGGGTTTATGTCCTAGTGCTTGTTAGTCTGCGTCTGTTCCTTGGGAATACCGTATGGCGCGTTCCTCGTTTATGGAATCATACGGCTACCATCTATGGGTTCCAATGGCTGTTCATCATTGTTCTCTTCAGGTCGGTTCTGATCCGTCCCAGCTCTCGGCTGACTCAGATCCTCATCGTGACCGAGTTCTCCTTAACCACCTTACTCTTTGCCATTGCTTTGACTACTAGGAAGGGGAATAAGACGGTACTCATGGAGTGGGAAGATAATATTGAACCGTCGCGGGAACCATTGGCTTCTGTTTTTTCTCTGGCAACTTTTTCTTGGGTTGACTCGATTCTTTGGCAAGGCTACAAGGCACCCCTTGAGATAGACAGGGTATGGAACTTGATCCCGCGGGACAAGGCGGGTGTTGTCCTTGCCCACTACCGCCAGATCAAAAAAACGACATCTCTGGCTCTTCATTTGGCCAAGTACTTCAAAGCCATGTTAATCAAACAATGCCTCTGGGCCGTCTTTGCTGGAGTTATTCATTTTGTGCCGACTCTGCTGCTCAGGGCTATCCTTCAGTACGTTGAAACGCCGTACACGGCACCCAGGAACGTTCTTTGGCTCTTGGTGATCCTGCTCCCTGTAATGGATATCCTTCGATCTATTGCCGACAACCAGGCCTTGTGGATAGGGAGGAAGATCTGTATTCGCATCAGGGCTATCATCATCGGAGAAATTTATGCCAAAGCTCTCCGTCGCAAAGCAGCAAGTGGTGGACATTCAGTCCTCGGCGACACCGATGGAGACAATAAGGACACGAAACTCCAGAAAATGAAGAGCTTCCTCGGTCTCGGAAAGAAAGATAAGAAGACTGGACAAGACAGTGATGCCCCCGCAAAAGATGCTGCTAAAGGCAACGACGAGCAGGCTAATCAGGGAACCATTATCAACTTGATGTCCGTTGACAGTTTCAAGATATCCGAGTGCACATCGTATCTGCACTTTTTACTGGCGTCTGCACCGACGATGCTCGCTGTGTCTGTTGCTCTCTTGTGGCAAGTTATGGGCCTCAGTGCCATCCCTGGGCTGGTCATGATGGTTTTACTACTACCCACCAACATCCTGCTGGGCAAAGGCTTCAATTACACACAAAAGAAAATCATGGCTGCGACCGATAAGCGGATCCACACCACCAACGAGATATTGCAAAATATCCGAATCATCAAGTATTTCGCTTGGGAAGTCCGATTTGGTGCGATTGTTGACGAAAAGCGACGAGCCGAACTGAAAGCGTTAAGAAATCGGTATATTATTTGGGCCTTGGCTGTTGCTATTTGGAACACGGTGCCAATACTAATTACCTTTTTCTCCTTCTTGATATATACCAAGGTTGAACAGAAGCCTCTATATCCCTCTGTTGCCTTCACCGCAATTTCCCTCTTCTTGCTTCTAAGAATCCCCTTGGATCAGCTCGGGGATATGCTTGCGCACGTTCAAGAAGCGAAGGTTTCGGTTGATCGTGTAGAGGAGTTTCTGATGGAGCAGGAGACTGAAAAATACAAGCAACTCGGACAAGACAACGAGGACGAGGAAGGACGCAAGATTATTGGCTTTCGGGATGCCACTTTCATATGGGGCAGTAAATATGCCGTTGCTGCTGATGGATCTCTAGCTTTCCGTCTCCTAGATTTGGATGTCGACTTCAAAATCGGGAAGCTCAACATTATCTGCGGCCCTACTGGATCCGGAAAGACGTCCATGTTAATGGCGCTTCTCGGTGAAATGACACTTACAAAAGGAAAGGTATTTCTTCCAGGTGGCCGCAGCCGAGAGGATGTCCGGCCAGATCCCACAACTGGATTGGCCGATACTTGTGCCTACGTCGCTCAAAGCGCCTGGCTAGTCAATGCTAATATCAGAGAAAACATTCTATTTTCTGCACCTTACGACGAGAAGCGGTATAAAGACGTACTGGTAGCTTGCGCACTTGAGCGCGATCTAGAAATTTTGGATAACGGCGACGAGACACTGGTCGGCGAAAATGGTATAACCTTATCTGGAGGCCAGAAGCAGCGTATTTCCTTAGCCCGTGCTGTTTATTCAAACTCACAGCATATACTCTTGGATGACTGCCTCAGCGCCGTTGATTCGCATACCGCCAAATGGATTTTCAGCAATTGTATTAATGGTCCCTTGATGAAGGGAAGGACTTGTATTATTGTCACTCATAACACAACGCTTTGTGTTCCCTTGTCCGATTACGTGGTGCTATTGGATAACGGCAGGGTAACCGCTCAGGGCCCTTCACTAGAAGTCATCGAATCAGGAAAACTTGGAGAGGAGCTTCGAAACAAGTCCCAACCAGGTTCTCAGCAGGTCTCTCGTGTCCCATCCCGAGCCCCTTCTAGTGTCGGTGAAGAGAGCGGAAATACCCTGATTGATGATGGCGGCGTCGAAAATACCACTGGAAAACCTTCGGCGCAAAAAAGTGCACAGAAACCAGACGCCATGGTAGAAGAGAGAGCTACCGGTGCAGTAAAATGGCCCGTTATGAAATTGTATCTCAGTGCGATGGGTCGCTGGTGGTTCTGGGCGATTGCGTTTGTTGTATTCACGACACAACAACTTAGTAGCGTTGCTTCAAGCATCTGGATCAAAGAATGGGCAAATCAATACGTTTCGGGAGTCGAAGAGGTCACTCGCATCCCGTTGGGCGTTGCGTCGCAAAACCCTCTTCGTGCTTCGAGTTCTCGTTCCTATTTGATTTCGGCTGCGCACCACGCCAAGGGTGCTACAGTTAGGATGCTCGGTCCCAATCCAGACTACTCGACGATGGATGTCCCGGAAGTAAACGTCAATTACTATCTTACCGTTCTCGCCCTCATAGGTGTCGCTGGAGCATTCTTAGCTCTGATACGAGACTTGTGGTTGTTCTATGGATCTCTCACTGCGTCATGGAAACTACATAATCGATTGATGACGGCAGTTTCTCGGGCAAAATTCAAGTTCTTCGATGTCACACCCCTAGGGCAACTCATGAACCGGTTCAGCAAAGATCTCGAAGCCATCGACCAGGAGGTAGCCGGTGTTGCGATTGGTGTCATGACTTGTGCGATGGGTATTGTCATCACCGTCATACTAATCGCCGCCATTACCCCAGGTTTCCTTATTGCTGCCGTGTTCATTACTGCTTTATATGTCTTCGTAGCGATGTTCTATCTACGGGCTTCCCGTGACCTGAAACGGCTCGAGTCAGTGAATCGAAGCCCTCTTTTCCAGCAATTTGGCGAGACGCTATCGGGTGTAACAACCATCCGTGCTTATGGCGACGAGCGACGTTTTATTCGCGATAACCTTTCGAGGATCAACAAACAATCGCGCCCATTCATCTTCCTGTGGGGCGCTAACAGATGGCTCTCATTCAGGACTGATGTTCTTGGTGACCTTGTCGCTTTCTTTGCTGGTGTATTCGTCATTTTCAGCCTTGGCAAGATTGACCCTGGTTCTGCCGGTCTCTCTTTGAGTTATGCTATTGGATTCTCCGAGAATATACTCTGGCTTATTCGATTGTATGCCATGAATGAACAGAATATGAACTCGGTTGAACGGGTTAAAGAGTATCTTGATGTCGAACAGGAACCACCGGCAGTGATCGAGAAGAATCGCCCTCCTCTGAACTGGCCGGCCCATGGGGGTGTCGAATTCATCGGTTACTCAACAAGATATCGAAAAGAGTTGGACCTGGTCTTGAAACAGGTTAGCTTCAAGATCCAGCCCCGACAAAAGGTTGGTATTGTGGGCAGAACGGGTGCCGGGAAAAGCTCCCTCACACTCGCAATCTTCCGTGCACTCGAAGCGGAAGCAGGCAAAATCCTGATAGATGATGTCGACATCAGCATGATTGGCCTTCAAGATCTCAGACAAGCAATTACCATTGTCCCGCAGGATCCCACATTATTCACCGGAACAATTCGAACCAATTTAGACCCATTCAACTTGTGCACGGATGAAGAAATGTTCGCTGCGCTGAGAAAGGTACATTTAATTGGTGCATCGGAGGGTATTCCTGCATCTGCGACACAAATCACACAGACGGCACCAGTTGAAGCAACTACGAACGGTAATCTGGAGGACCAGGTAGCTACGGGAGCTTCGACACCGAGTGTTACGAACAAAAACATCTTCCTTGACCTCTCGTCGCCCGTTGCCGAGTCTGGCTCAAATCTTTCTCAAGGCCAACGGCAGCTTCTTTGCCTCGCACGAGCCATGCTCAGGGCCCCGAAAGTGCTTGTCATGGACGAGGCAACGGCATCAATAGACTATAGCACCGACTCCAAGATCCAGGAGACCATTCGAGAATTAGACACGACCATTATTACCATTGCACATCGCCTTGCCACTATCGTCGACTACGATAAGGTGCTGGTCTTGGACCACGGGGCGGTCGTGGAGTATGACCACCCTTATGAGCTTCTCAAGAGGAAGACGGGTACGTTTAGGAGCATGTGTGAGATGAGCGGCGACTTGGAGAGCCTACAAAAGGCCGCAAATAAAGCTTGGGAGGATAAGCGGCTTGTGGACGACGAGTAGTAAGCCGAAGGGGGCCGTCTATTCGACGGTGTAAGATGCGAATTGGGGGCTCGATAGCCTGTCTCAAAGGGGTTTTATACAATGCATATATTTGTTTTCCAATATATATCTAGCGTTATTATTAGCGGTAAAAGGAGGTCGGAACCTTTGTCAATCCGTGCTGGCGATTTTTTCAAAAGCTAGCTACTCGTCCATCAGGGATGATAATTACCATTGTCACCAAACTCAGTCTCATGCGGTGCATTTCTTCCGCGCAATCTGTTCTTTCGGCGTGTAGATCATAGCGCTCGGAAGAGTAATACTCTGGGCACAAGTATCGTGTTGATCGACCATAGAGTGCATAGGCTAATCTGAGTGGTGTTATTTACGTCTACAAAAAACAGGTTTACTCTACGCAGCAGTCTACTTCTATCTTCTCTGCGATGGCGACATCGCAGCGCCTATATATCCTTTCCCAACGACCACCCTAGAAGGAGATGGGTACACGCACCGCGTCGCCACCGTCCCCCCGCGGAGACAGCACGGGGACGAAGACGGCCACCATCCGGCGCCCCTCGAAGTCCCACTCGGAGCCGACGTAGTCGTAGCGGGCGGACGCCGGCACGAGGCCGTCGGCGTCGCGCCCGGAATCCTCGAGGTCCGCCAGCGCCCGCAGCGCGGCCAGCATGCCGGCGTTGGTCCACAGGGCCTGGCGGCACGTCGTGGCGGCGAAGACGCGCAGCGCGAGGCGCCGCGTATCGTGGTCGCGGCAGCGGCTCACGACGAAGGCGATGATGTGGAAGAGGTCGGTGTCGAGGGTCAGGCGCAGCAGGTGGTAGCCCCCCTGTTGCTGCTGCTGCTCCTTCTGCTCCTTCTCCCGCTTCTGATGCTGATTATGATGATGATAAGGATGGGAATTATAGTCGTCTGCCACTGCGGCAGCCTCCTCCTCCTCCTCCGGGGAAAGCAGGCGCCGGTACGCGGCGACGACGTCCCGGAAGACGGGCAGGTGGGCGTCGTAGGCAAGGTGCGAGGGATCCGGGAAGCAGCAGAGGAAGACGAGGGCCGTCTGCGCGTACGCCCGGGTCGTGCAGAGGAGGGCGGACCCCGGGTCTCGCGCGCACAGGTCCGCGAGCAACGGCAGCCAGTGGCGACGCAGCTGCGCCAGGTAGCCCGCGCGCCGCGCCAGGAGCGCCCCGCGGGACGTCGGGGACGGCATCGCTGTCGTGGTGCCCCATCGCCGCCGCACGCTGAGCATGAACTCCCCGAAGTCGCTCGAGAAGGCGTTCCAGAAGACCTGCTTCGCGCGCACGGGGGCCGCCGGGGAGGGAACCTCGAAGTGTCCCGCGCGCCGATGCCCGGCCGTCCCCGTCCCCGTCCCGGTGCTGGTTCCGGTCCCGGTCCCGAAGTACGGGCAGAGGCCCCAGGTCACGCGCATGCGGTCGAAGGCGAGGCGGACCTGGTGCAGCTCGTCGTCGAGGACGAGCTCGCCGCTGCCGCCGCCCGCGCGGGTCCGTGAGAGCGCGTCGTCGAGGAGCGAGGCGCCGCCGACGAGCAGCCGCCCCGCCTCGCCGACGTCGCCCCGCACGAGCTCGAAGACGGCGAAGAAGAAGGCCGCCGTCAGGCTCGTCCGCGCCGTCCGCGCCGTCACGCCCTCCGCCGCCAACGTCCGGCGGCAGCGGCTTATGGCTGCCGTGTAGTGCCGGAGCGCGGCCCGCCCGTGAGCGCTCGTGCCCGAGAGGGGCACCACCGGCGGCGGTGTCTGCCCTCTCGCGTCTCCGAGCGGCGGTACTGCATCGTCTCCCGGTCCCCAGCCTGCCGTTGCCGGTGCCGTTGCTCCTGCTCCTATTTCTCCCACCGCCGCGGCTTGCAGAGGGGATGCGCGTCTACGGGTCCCCAGCTGCTGCCGCCGCCGTGTGTGCTCGCGCTCGCACCGCTCCCTCTGCTGCTGCTCGATGTCCATGAGCAGCGCGGCGGCCGCGAGGGCGGCGTGGCGCACCGTCTCGTCCACCATGACCTCCCGCAGGATGGTGTGCCGCCAGTACTCGGCGCCGCACCACGTGCCCAGGTCGGCGAGCATCTGGCACCGGAAGCGGCCAAAGTACAGCGCGTCGTCCCCGGCGTCGAGGTACCGCGGCGCGAGGGAGGCCCGCACGAGGTCCTCCTCCGCCGGCTCGGGGCGCGGGAGCAGGCGCGCCGCGGGTCTGACGGGATGCTTGGAGGAGGCTGTCTTCGGCGGCGGGTCGGGCCCGCCGCTCTCGTAGCCGGCGCATCCGTGCCCGGACTTGACGCACCGCGCGCACGCCGGCTTGGCCTCGTCGCACTTCACCCGCCGCCGCTTGCATGTGAGACAGCCGGTGCGGGCCTTGGCGTGGGCGGCGCGGCGCTTGACGGGGGGTGTGCTGCGGTCCAGTAGGTCCCAGTAGGCGCCCGGGGCCACTGGCATGCTTCTTCTTGTGCAGTGCGGGATGGAATTATTGGGGGGGTTGGGTTACATGAACAGTTGGTCGTTCATTATTACCTTTGCAGTAGCTCAGATGGAACGCTGAGGGAGATCTGCATAGCGGCGCATTAGTTGCCGGTTCCGCCCGTCGCGGTGAGACTTGATTGGTAGACACCATACGAGAGAGAGAGTTAGGGCTGTCTCTGGGTCTAGGCATCTGGGCGCCGGGTGAGATACCTACAGTACACTTGTACGAGTCTATCTACTGCACTCGTCGTGATGTGGATTGGAGAATAGACATGAAATTAGAATGAAAGATGACCAAACTCCCGGCTCAGCAAGCCGTAACTTTATCCGGAAACCGCATCACCGTCACTAACCCCAATTTCGCCCGAATACCACCGTCTTCTAGTCTACGAAGTATCGGCGGCGCAACTCGCATTACCGGCAGCTACCTCGAGCACCGCTTCTGCCCATATCGCCGCTCGCGATGAGTGATAGCTGCTCGGTACCGGGCGCGAAAAGCTACCACGCGGCCCCAATGACCCGGTTCGTGACATTCACTCACAGTCTGGGCACCTTGTAGATACACGCTTAAAAAAGCCTCGGATGTGCGTCCCAGGCGTGCCGCTGGTGCCGTCATCATCTCCTTGTGTGCGCATGCTGTTGTCGTGCAAGCCCCGGACAATAGCCTCGGCCTCTTCGCGCCTCTCTTGAAGTCTAAGAGTCCGGGCAAGATCGTACGTGCATTGAAGCGTGTTGGGGTGTTTGCTACCTAGCATGCCCGTATACAGTTCCAACGTTTCGTCCGAGCACGGCTTCAGCTTCTTCATATTTTCTTTGAGCCTTAAGCGTTGCACCAAATTGAAGCATGGCGTTTAGCGTAACGGGATGCTTAGCGCCTAGAGCTTCTGTAGAAAGTTGGAGCGCCTGACGATGCATGTCTTCAGCCTCCTTGTGCTTCTCTTGACAACGAAGCGCTGTACCAAGGTTGTTCATATTTCTTAGCGTATAGGGATGCATTGTACCCTGCACCTCTGCGAATAGAGGCAGTAGTTTCCGGGATATACGTTCGGCCTCTTCGAAATTCCCTTGACAACAAAGCGCTAAACCAAGGTCGTTTATATTTCTTAGCGTACCGGGATGCATTGTACCCTGCACCTCTGCGAATAGAGGCAGTAGTTTCCGGAATATACGTTCGGCCTCTTCGAAATTCCCTTGACAACAAAGCATTCTAGCTATGTCGCCCATACACTCTAGAGTGCCGTGATATTTTTCGCCCAGAGTCTCTTCCAGTATAGCTAGGGATGCTCGGTACATATCCTCGGCCTTCTTGTAATTCCGTTGCTGGAGAGACATCCAACCGAGGGCGCTTAAAATATCTATCGTTGAGAAATGTTTCATGCCCGACACCTCTTTTTGCACTTCTAATAATTCCAGAAGTGCATATTCAGCCTCTTTATACTTTCCTCGATCCCCAATAATTCGAGCAAGACCAAGCATGCTCATAAGCGTTTCTGGGTGTTTTTCACCTAGTGTTTGAGCTCTCTGCTGAAGCACTTGCCGGTGCAAGCTCTCGGCCTCTTCACCCTTCCCCTGAGCAGCCAGATTCTCAGCAAGGCTGGACATGCATAAGAGTATCGCAGGATGCTCCCTGTCTAATACGTTCTGCTTCGATTCGAGTACGTGTCGGAGCATCTCCTCGGCCGTCTTGGGCCTCCCGTAGAACTTGAAGAAATAGGCAATGGCATTGATTTCGTGCAACGTGACTGGGTTGTCCGGAGCTAGGACCTCTTTGCTTATCTGGTTTGCACGCAAGAGCGTGTTTTCAGCCTCTACAAGCATCCCTTGAATTGCGTACATTGTCGAAAGTGAGTATGTGGCCTCCAGCGTAGACGGATGTCTGTCTCCCAGCATCTCCCGGCGGAAACCGAGTGCCTTTTTGACTACTGCTTCCCCCTCCCGCCCTCGCCATTTAACAGCGAAATAACGAGACACTCTCATCAACAGATTTGCCACTGCTAATTCTCCATGATAGTGTTCTGCCCACACCCAAGCCTGTTGTGCATGTGTCAAGTATCGCTCGCACTGCTTCCAGGTATCAGGGTCGGGTATCGGAAAAAGATGATTTGTAATCCAAAACGCCATCTTCGCAAAATATGCCTGGTTCTTGGTATCACTCTTGTCCTTTTGTAGGCGGTAGCGAGCAGCTTCCTGGACTAGCTTGTGCATGTCGTAACTCGTCTCTCGACCTCCGGAAGGAGAAGGCCGTATGCTGAGAAAAGAAAACTCACAGAGCCGTGTAATGATCTCTCCGATGTCGTGTTCGTCTGTGCTATCTTCGTTGGTATCGAGTTCCTCATCGGTATCGTACTCCTCGCCGGCGTCGCATTCTTCGTCAACGTTATCACACCGACTTGGTAGCCGGACTGCTTCACGGACAAGCTCGAATGGGATGTTTTGATTGTCTACAAAAGCCAGCGTGTGAAGGACATCGTATATCAGCTCGTTCTCGCCTCGTAAATATTCAACTGAAATATCCCACGTTTTCAGGACACTGTTTAACTCCTGGTGTCGTCTGTATTGATTATATTGTGCATTGCTCATCATTTTCCACCGCACTCTTGTATCCTTTTGTATTTTGGCAAGATATTCCCCGGCAAGCATCCCTGTTCTGCGCATGTATGTTGCCGCTTGGGAGATGGCCAGTGGAAGGTAATCCAGCTCGTCAAGCAACTGTCCCGCAGAGGTAGTCTCGCTTTCTTCGGTTTCTTTGCCCCTGAATGTGGCTAGCAGTTTCGAAGCTTCTTCGGATGTCATCTTCACGACTTCAATTGCTTGTTGAGGGAGTACGAGACTCCCTGCAATCTGTCGATCCCGACTTGTCCATAATACTGTGCCATTGCCAGCCGCGGTCGAAATTTTCGGTATGAAAGCATTCAGGTTCAGTGTAGGGTCGGAAGAGCCTGATTGTTCTTGTTGATCCAACCCAAATAACTTCAAATCATCTGCCTCGTCAAGCACGAGCACCCAATTCGGATTTGTCTCAAGCTTATCACGCACGGCCTGGAGTAGGCTTTTGCCAGCAAGGTCGCTTCCGAGGGACAGCTTCCTCGCGATCGAATGGTAGTCTTGCGTAAAAGACGCCGAGCTGTCGGCATGCACCCAAAAAACGGAGCAATGAGGGTCGCGCATCCGGTCGTAAGCATATTCGAGTGCAATCTGTGTTTTTCTGTGTCCGTCAGTAGGGGGGTCTTATAGAATCAGTAGTAGATATCAACCGACCCAGATCCACCCAAGCCCCAGAGAGCCGCGGCTCGGTATCCGGGTTTACCAGGGAGGCGTTCATTGAGCTTGGCCATTACGGCACCTCGAGGCACCAGGTCATCATTGCGTGGGAACGGAATGGAGCGGTATGTCGCCTGTGGACAGGACTGAGACCCATCTTCGTCATGTTAGTTTGGTCTCTTTCAACCTCTCCTTATATGACAGCGCCTTACCCCGTGATGCATCAAATGAAATGGTTGTTGGTCCGGAGAAGTTGTTTCCGGCAAGGACGTTCCGTGCCCCAATCGCCTCAAATGAATTCAATGGGGCCGGGTCGTCAGACATGTCCAGTTTTGAATAACCTGTTATCTATCCAACGTGTCAAGCATATGATTTGAAGTACCCGTTGCTGCAGTGCCTTGAGTAGCCTATACTCGGATAGGTTATGTAGTACGCTTGCCCTGGTATTCCTATGACAATGATTCTCCAAGCACCCGGTCACTGGACTATTGTGCGGAAAGCTGTCGGCTTGATCCAGGCTCGAATGCTGTTCGGCCACGCTTCGGCCTCATTCCTGGGAGATAGATAATCCTAATAACACTAGAGAATCTTGTGTAACAAGTGAGGCCAAAATGATGTTGTATTGGGAGAGGTTTCTAGTACAGGGGCGGACCAGGCAGAACCCCTCTCTTGTAGTCCACTCATTCCTAAACCGTATTCTATTGTGGCTGTATCGCGGCGGTGGAGGCTAGGGCTGTGCTGCTACCTTCCATGACCGACGTGCGCAGGCCGTGCAGGTAGGGGTTCTGCTTAGAGCATGCTGGGTCTTTTAGTAGGTCCATTGACAGGGCTACGCTATGACAGCGTAAAAATGTGCTTGACGACTTCAGCTATAAGCGATGTCGGTGGTAAATGTGAATGGAACGTCAGCTGCAGCAGGTCGAAATACGATAACACCAACGTCACTCCTATTCACTCGATAAGCAAAAAATGCCCAGGTCATGCCTCAGTTAGACCCAACTCTTTATACAGTAGTATGGATTGCCCCTTTGCCGATCGAGGCGCGGGCGGCGTTACATATGATAGATAATATGCACGACGGCCGATTCCCCAGGAGCCGAGGCGACGATTATGTGTTCCTGGCCGGCGACATACTTGGACATAACATAGTAATCGCCACCCTTCCAGCTGGTCAGGAATACGGGACTGGCTCGGCGGCAGCTTTGGCGAGCCAGGCCAAAAAGTTCTTCCCTAATCTCTGGTTCGGGCTACTTGTCGGTGTTGCCGCTGGCATTCCGAACCGTATGTTGCTTCTAGTATCTGACCTGTTAGTCAACATGAGTGTGATGGCTATCCTCGCTGGAGTGATAAATACCTAGGTAACTAACGGACTGTCGCAGTATCGCGAAGACCGGCCCGTGACATCCGACTTGGAGATATACTCGTGGCTCTCCCCGAAGGCGAGAGTGCAGGCCTGATTGCCTACGACTTGGGAAAAGAGACCACGGATGATGGGTTTCAGCCATTACGACTCGGCCATTCCTTAGCCAGTACTGAGCCTGTTATCGGATCTGCTATTAGCAGTATCACACTCCGCACCCTCACAAGTGCGCAGCTTTTCCTCCGCTACTACGAGGCAATTAAAGACAAAGAACACGACGATGGTAACTTCTTGGACCCTGGGCAGGAGAACGACATGCTGCACGAGACGACTGAAGACGGAACAGAGAAGCTGGTGAACCGATTGCCGCGCGCAGCCTCTCAGCGAACAAGAGTATGGTACGGACCGATCGGGTCCGGGGAGAAGCTCCTGAAGAATGCCCGCAAGAGGGACGAGCTGAGGGATAAGTACAATATCATCGGCCTTGAGATGGAGGCAGCCGGGACTATGAACCGTATCCCCGTCGGCGTGGTTCGGGGCGTGTGCGACTATGGGGACGCGCACAAGAACAAGGAGTGGCAGCCGTATGCCGCCGCCATGGCCGCTGCATATGCTAAGGCGATTCTCGGTGAAATCCGTCCTCGGCTTTCCTCGGCAGATGGTGGTCCAGCGCGAGCAACCGAGGCGGGAGGTCTACGGCCCGTTGAACTGCCGGGGCAAGCAGGTGAGACGGGAAAGACGGGATCAATCTTCAATGGCCCGGTCACCGGCCGGAACGTTGTCTCAGGGAACTCAATGTCGGGAACAACGCATATGAATTTCCAGTAATTGACGGCAAGGGTTTAATAAGTGAGGCCAATAGGGTGTTGTATTAGGAAAGATTAACACCTATATTTCTAGCGGATTCTTGACAGCCGAGCTTAAATATAGCCCAGGGAGCTGCCCGGGCGTCCTATACCTACCACCATGAAGATCTAAATGCCAAATACTCTAAACCGGCCGTCAACAGGCTCAAACTCCTTCGTGAGGCGTGGCCCCGCAGGCTTCCCGATCACCATCTGGGCCTTCAGACTCCAATCAGCTGGGACGTCCCACTGCTTGGCCGTCGGGGCGTCCACCATCGGACTATAGTGCTGCAGGTTAACCCCGAGACCCTCTGCGCACAGCATCGTCCAGACGGAGTATTGCAGCATCCCCGAAGCGTGCTCCGACCCTGGTGTTCATGTGCAAGTTAGGACCTTGTGCATTTCATGTCGAGTGTAGGCCATGCACTGTAGGTAGTGCAGAGTAGCAAGAACCAGCACTAAACGACTTACATTGGGGCATCAGGTCTTTGAGCAGGGGTTTGCTCTGTAGCGTCTTGTCGATCGCAGCTTGGCTCTCGTAGAACAATATCTGGGGCCGGCCGACATGTCAGCGGAAGTGAAACTGGGTAGACCGGTGGAGACTTCGGGGCGCATACGGTCCCGTAGGCGGCGCGGAACATCTTGATGCGCGGCTCGTAGGCCTTCTCGAAGACGGGCGGCGGCACGCTGGCCTCGGCCGCGTCGTGCGCCAGGTCCCAGAACTTCCTGTGCTCGTCCTTCAGCAACACGACGGCCCGGCCGGACTGGCAGTTGAAGGGCGTCGGCGCGTGGAGGAGGCCCTCACGCACGATCTCCTGGATGCGCGCATCCGATATCTGCACGTCGTCTGAGAGCAGATGCAGTGAGCCCCGCTGCTTGATGGCGTCGAGGAGGGGGAGCGTGGCGGACATGGCGAGTTTCGGGCGCGGGCGCAAGTTGGGATCCGTTTCAAAATAGAGAGTAGCGACGGAGAGTGTGTTTAGAGGCGTTATGGGAGGAGGAGGAGGAAGTTGGGTGAGGGAAAGATAATTTATAGAGCGTAGAGAAGAGGGCGGTTTCGGGTCTCAATCCCGTGAGCCATCCATCGCGTCGGTGTTCGGGACTCGGGCCCGCACCATCAGCTGAATGTGCAACAACCTGGTCTAAGTGAAATAGTAAGTGTAGATAAAGGTACTGTGAAAGACGTCTACTTAAATACGTAATACTATGTAAAACGAAATAGACGTAGTCGGACAAATAAGTATCGAGGGAGACGAGTCTTCAGTGAAGTCAGCTACCGGTGGTTATCCGTGAAGCCCGACCCCTCTTAGATGACGATGTTGAATTGTCATGATAACTGGCAGAGAGAAAAATGTATATTTAATTGAATTCATGTCTCATCTGCTCTAGTGCTGGTAACTTACACACTAGAAGGGCATGTGGTCATGTAAGTATATACAAGTCTACAGTAAAGCTACAATAGCATCAAGAATGCTTTATCGGAACCACCGTCCAGCAGCTCAACCCATTGTGGGCAGAGCCACTGAGCTAGCCCGGCCTGTAATACGCAACAGTGCATCATATCTTGGGCGGTGTACTCCTAAGCTCACATGCCGCCTTAGTCCTCGCATAGCGGTCCTTGATAAACTGGCAAAGTGCCGAGTAGATGATCCTATCCTCACCCGACTGCTCGTCCTCCCCGTCCCGACAATACTTTTCCGTGAAAAGTTGAGCCATGCATTCGAGCTTCGATAATTCGTGCAGAACTATCTGTGCTCTCAAAGCCCCTTCTAATTGACTGTCCACGGAGTACGTGCCTAGTCGAAGAGCCACCGCCACGAAGGCATCGTCATGCGGTTGATGCTCCTGCTGATCTAAGATTTTCGATGGTGTGCCAAAATTAAAGGGCGTCGAATCCTTCACTCTAGCTATGGCGCCGTATGTTGCTAATACTTTGGAAATAAGGACTGAGACTAGGAACGGCAGGTGTCCGTCTGCTTCACAACGACATTTCAATATCTCTGTTATCTGCTGACTTATACTCGAGCACGTGAGCAGAGCTTGGTCAATGCCTATTGGAGGCGATACGCTGCCACTCAATGGGCTACCATCGCTCTGTATCGCTTCTTCCTTGTTTGCCATCACGAGGAGGGACTTCTGCAACGCTTTCGCCGTCCTTGAGCAACTATGACCATGGGGTGATGTCTGAAGCTGGAATAGGGCCGGATCTATAAGCACGGAGCCATCGTGGGCACCTTGGACGTTGCTACTTGGACTGAGGACCTGGCTAGAACATAGCGGTCCTGGGTCTGAGAGGTTCATTAGGGCAGAGTAGTCAAACTCTAGCGGTGGTAAAGAGGACAGGGAGAAGCCGGGTGACTCGGCCTCTACTCCTAGTAAGCCTATGTTGTTAGCGCCCGTGAGGATGCCGTCGTTAATGTTGGTAGCATCCCGACCAAGAGATGGGGAAGCGGTATTCTGTCCAGATTTCGCGCCCGTGTTATGATTCAATACTATTGGTATATCCTGAGACGCAGGCGTCGAGTCGGCTCGTCCGGTGTCAGAGTCTATACCCATATTGATATCGCCATGCAGTATTGGCCCCATTGATGCTGAAGAAGAGCCTGAATCTGTGGCAGGCGGCGATGGGCACTTGGCCGTGTTCGCCGGTGAGAGATGTTGCCCCGTGTAGGTCAGATTTTGAATAGACTCATCAGAGCCAACCCGCTGGAGGAGCTCGGCCACAGTCAGTGTGTCAGCATCGAGAGGACTTTGCATAGACTTGTGAGGTGGCAGCAACAACATGCTGGCATTGAGGGCCTGGACAAAGTCGAAGGCCGGTTTTCCGGTCCTCATGGAGACGCTGTAGTGGCAGGCGCTCTGCACGCGAATGCAACGGCTGCACTCTGGGTGCTGCTTATCGCAGCGCACCTTGGCCTCGGTACATGCATCACAGGATCTTGGCGTAGCATTCGTCAGTAGACTGGCTTGGACCATTTCACGGCACCGGGTAACTCACGAGCGGAACTTGATCTTTGGCGGCGTGGGCCGCTGAGATTTGCGTACCTTTTGTCTGACCTTGCCGGACGACGACATGTCATTCGTACAACGGAGTCGGCTACGGAGTAGAGGGGAATGCTATGGCTTGGGGTCATTTGAGCCATAATGGCCTAATCCCCGCTTTATATACTTAATGGTTAAGGACGAGGAAGAGAAATGCGTTAGTCGAGATAACTCAAACGCACGAAATAGAAAGGAAGGGTCAAGAAAGGCGTCAACGATAGATCTTGATTGGGTGAGACTGGGTAGGAACAAAAAAGACCTGATCCTTCTTGGCCCACTTGCTGCGCCGTACTGTGACTCAGCTGCCTGGCTGACAGATCTGGCGAATTCAAATACTTACTTAACAGTACTTAAGCTGGTGCATAAGGCAGGGGATCATATAGGTACTGCCACTGGTCCGACTTAACTTGGGACGTATGCTATGAATCTTGATAAAGCTTGTAATTGCACAGGAAATTGATTATGACAGCGACCGATTAGATATTAAAAGCCTTTCTAAATTTAACTATAAAAGTAATGTCAAAAGGAGCCAACATACCGCCTATATCATCATCGTACTTAGGAACATCACATCACAGCACCATCGACACAATGCTGCCAGTCATGATCAAATCGTGCCCACCCACCATCTGGCGTCTCGCTCATCTGTAGATTATGCACGACCATATCATATGTGCCGTCCTGGGGCGTCTTCCCCTGACACACATTCCCGCCCATGGCTATATTCAGTAGAACAGTCCAGTCCTCGATAGGCCTGGTTCCGGGGGGCATCAGATTCTTCATGATCGGCCGCCCATCGATGTACCACATCAGCCGGCCGCCACCCGCCGACTTGCCATCCCCGCGCACCCCGGTCCCGCTGCACTGCCAGACAAAGTCGTAGCGGATGGCCCGGTGCGGCATGTCGGGGATGCGCGTGCCGCGGACCAGGTGCTTCTGCGCGTCCTCGGCGTTGTAGAACCCCCAGTGCAGGCACGAGTGGTTCTCGCAGTCGCCGTTCCAGCTCTCGGCGATGTCGACCTCGCCCTCGTGCGGCCAGACGAAGGGCTCGCGCGGCAGCAGCCAGAAGGCGGGCCAGATGCCCTCGGCGCACGGCAGGCCGAGCCAGGCCGTCAGGCAGCCGTCGCGGCGGCCCAGCGTCGCCCGGCTGACGAGCCGCGCCGAGGTGTACCGCGCCTCCGGGTCCGGGTGCTGCGGCCGCGCGGCCGCGCGCAGGACCAGCTTGCCGTCGGCCGTGTGGAAGCTGTTAGCGCCGTCGGCCGTGTAGTTCTCGAGCTCGTTGTTGCCCCACCCCCACGGGTCGCCGTGGCCCTGCTTGTGCTCGAACTCCTGGGCGACCGGGACGCCCGGGCTGAAGTTGGGGCGCCAGTAGACCCTCGGCCCGCTGGGCTCCGCCGACGGGCTGGCCGGGGGCCTCGAATGCGACGGGACCGGGGGCGGGCCACCGGGGCGAGTGCCGTAGTTTGGCTGCGGAGGCAACGCCTGCTGCCCCTGCTGTCCTTGCCATTGCCCCTGATATTGTCCCTGATATTGCCCCTGATGTTGTGGTGGGTATGGCTGCTGCCCAGGGTAGTACTGTTGTTGCTGATGGGGCTGGGCGGCGCCGTGGCCCTGGTGTGACGCGTTCTGGCCAATGGGTAAAATATTGTGCTTCCTGTTCAGTGCTTCGGCCTTCTCCTTTAGGTGATTCAAAAACGACATTATGTTTGCTGGCTAATAGAGAAATGATACGGAGCAGGTAGTGAAACTAAATTGAAACCAATGCCAAAACTGGCCGCAGGCACGAGAGACCGTTATGTGCAACCCGGATTGATGGTAGGCTTGCTCGGGGGCCACAAACACAGACGTTGAATACTCACTCACCAGCCAAGCTTTGAAGTCATCATGAAAAGAGGGGCCCGCACAGTGCATAGTTCACAGTCCTTCCTCCTCCGCAGCCAATATCCCGTCTCTCATTGAAGCTACCTACCTAGGCCACAGTACCCTATATTGGATTATAAGAGCAACCGCTCAAGAGGTTGGGTAATTTCCAATTGAGATGCACGCAATGCAATCTCTAAAAGAGAAATATACGTAACAAAGTTAAGGTATTGGGACAGTCGCGTCTACATGTTACAGTAACAGCGAAATCTCAGGTAAAGATGTGGGCTCGACAACTATGACCTAACAGCAAACATTGCCTACTTACATAGTAGTCAGTGGCCGATATGTACATGTGTATATGCTAAATGCCTCGACATGTTCCTTGTTCCCCTTTTTTAGTGTGCCAAGGAGGGGCCGGGTGTTGATTGTAATAGTATCCCCCAGTTATGCTAACCAAACCGAAGCCTAGTATGGGAAATCCTTCATCTCGTCTTAGAGCGACGTGCAGCAGAGGAGGAGGGATTGAAAAAAAAAAAGGGACAAAAAAGAGTAAAAACAGGTTTGTTGGTAACAATGTATGATTTTCTCACATTAGCCTTCGTACCCCAGAGTGGTGGGGGAGCAACATGAGTAAAAATATGTAGGTTGCTTGAACTGGCATGAAAAGGGTGTGGGCTTGCTGACTGCCTGATCAAGGCACCACAATATAGAATATACGGAGGAGGGTGGTATATAGGGTCCTCTCGTAGCTAGAATATAGTGGTCTGAGTATGCTCTGGCCTTGTCACCATGCTGTGGCACGAAATAGGAGAGTCATCTCCCCTGAGATACAGGTTTTGAAGGATCGGTAAAGATGCTTTTACATATGTGGCTGAACGGAAACGATAAAGCCAGAGTGATGAGATTGCCATGATTTGTTATTTCGCCTCATACTGGACAGGGAGGAGAAGGACGTGTCAAGGAACCAGCCTGTCGCCTGCATGTTCACGATAAAGGACGAGGGGGCTGTGGCAATCTGTTGTCCGGAAACGGGGAGGCATGTTGAGAGGGAGGGTCGGACTCCAGGCGCGATGTCGAGGTTTCCGGTGTCCTGTCCAGGCTTTTATATATGCTGGGGTGGTATCACGCCTGGGCAAATAAGGCGTACATGAGATGCCCGTACTACCTACTTCCTTGAGCAGTCGGTAGATGGTATCGGACGCGACGGGGTCGCATTGGTGGCGCTTGAGGTCGAGTTCCTCACGCTCGTCCATGTTATACCGGTGTGCTGGCGGGTTGGCCCTGCTCGTATATAGGAAGTAGTTAGGTAGATAGACGCGCTGGGCGATGGCAGGCGTGCATTTCCCATGCATTTGGGTATAAACCGCCCTCAAGTCGGGAACTCGAAGCACGGCACGGGTGCGGCCTCCAAGGTGTGGTCACGAAGCCGTCCGGAAACGGAAACCAGTATATTCATAGATACCAGGGTTACCATGTGGCTTCTGTTGTGGCTGTGATAGTTGGAGATTCTGACACAAGCTTCGATATTGGTTGGGAGTGGTAGCGAATCAGGGCCCGGACAATCGGCAGCGACCCCCATACCGATGCTTGGGGCAACAAGCAACAAGCTGGTGATGCAGGCAGGTGAGGTGCCGGCGTCATAGCAGGAGGGAGTGGAGCCCTACCTACCTACCTAGGTACCTCTAGGTACCTAACCTACCTGTAGTAGATGTGGCTACCTCTCACTTAACCCAGGCAACAAGCGACATGGGGGACGGGCGCTATTAGGTGGTGTTGTACATATCGGCGTACGTACGCCGTACAAGCCTACGTACTACAAGTAGGTCCAGGCCTGCTACCACTGTCAGGCTCGAGAAGAGGCACTGGGAGCTTGTGAGCCCGTGACCCGCCCCAACAGAACGACTTGTCGGCTCGGCAGCCGACATTGAATACTACAAGTAAATCACTCCTTCCGCTTCAACGACTCACGTATCAGCCGTCTGTTTGGCTCTCGAGTGACCCATCCACTACGTTAGTCCCACAACGGCCTACAAGCACGTACCTACTTGGGGTACCTTAGGTACCTAGCTAGTAGCCACTGCCTACTTACCTAAGTACCTAACCTAATCTCCTACCTTCCTGGTAGCTCGGGCGCCCTAGTCTAGGTAAAACAGGTACGTAACGGACCTATCAGTAAGGTTGCTCTCTTGCCTTGTCTCTTGTCACCATCTCCATCCGAGTCGGCCGCACGCTTCGGTCTGGGAACTGGTGGTCAAGGCCTCCACCGCTCGCACTGCCCTCGCTGCTCGCATCTCTCTGACACGGAACTTGTAGCCGCGTCGTAGCCGCCGTCGGCTAGGTGATGCTCAGGCCCGACCGCCCGCACCGTCGTCGCCACTGCCACCGCTCTTAGCACCTCCTCTCTCGCCCAGCTCCAGCTCCAGCTCCAGCTCCCGCTCCAGCTCCCGACCCAGCTCTCGCCGCAGAATCCGCCGCAACGCCCTCTCAGAAAGCGCCGCCTGCTGGCATCGAGACCGGCCTTGATCCTTCCCCGCCGTCCACGTCCCTCGATTGATCCATCGGCCCGCCTTCATTTCTCGTTCGATACCCGTCTCTTACCACCAACCCACCGACTTCCTTTCCGCCCGACCCCTTCTGTTTAGCAACGCCGCCCTGGTCTCCATTCGCTACGTCCACGGTCTGTCGCTATCAGCAGCGAGTCGTGCTCGACGTCTACCGGACAGCTTCTACCCGCCCATCATTCATAAGCTCACCAACGGGCTAACGGCCGTGGTGGTGTCCGTCCGTTGTGACCTGTCACCAACCCGGAGTCATGGGTGTTTGCCAGTCGTGTTGTGGGGGTACGATTACATGCCTCATAGCTCAGGGAATAGATACTAAGTTGAAGCAGGCAAGTCCCGCGATGGACTGTATGAGCCCATTTTAGCCGATAGCGAGCGAGAAGCTGTTGCAGATCTGCTGCAATATCTTGAGAATGTAAGTGTTTGGGCTTGTGCGATCCAACACCATGGTGACGGCGCTGACTGCATCGTAGCGTGGAGAAACAGATTTCTTCTCCGGCGAACCTCTTCGGGCTCTGAGCACCCTCGTGTTTTCGGAGAACATCGATCTTCAAAGAAGTGCAAGCCTTACATTTGCTGAGATCACTGAACGAGGTAGGTTTCCTGCCAAGATTGGCGCATGAATGCGAATCGCCTCTTGCACAGACCCTTGCCCCGCTGCCTAACTTGACATTGGGCGCTCTAGCAAACAGTATGTAGCTGACAAGTCTTTTAAGATGTACGCGAAGTTGACCGCGACACCCTCGAGCCTATTCTATTCCTCCTTCAGAGCCCCGACATCGAGGTGCAGCGAGCTGCCAGCGCTGCCTTAGGAAACTTGGCCGTTAATAGTACGTGCAACTACGCCTAGTCCTGCTCTCGAACACTCTGACTAACCAAAGGATGAAGCCGAGAACAAGGTTCTCATTGTGCAGCTTGGCGGCCTGACTCCCCTCATCCGGCAAATGCTGTCCAATAATGTAGAGGTTCAGTGTAATGCTGTGGGATGTATTACGAATTTAGCAACACATGAAGATAACAAGGCCAAGATTGCACGGTCTGGTGCACTCGGTCCCTTGACACGACTAGCCAAGTCGCGCGATATGAGGGTTCAACGGAATGCAACTGGTGCGCTGCTCAACATGACTCATTCAGGTAAGAATCGATTCTCTTGGACCGTAAATACTGAACCCTAACCTTGGATCAAAGATGAAAACCGTATACAACTGGTCAATGCCGGGTCCATCCCGGTGCTTGTTCAGCTTCTTTCATCCCCTGATGTTGATGTGCAATACTACTGCACAACAGCTCTCAGCAATATCGCGGTAGATGCAAATAACAGAAGAAAACTAGCTGCTTCAGAACCGAAACTCGTCCAGCATCTAGTCAATCTCATGGACTCATCGTCGCCTAAGGTGCAATGTCAAGCTGCTTTGGCCTTGAGGAATCTGGCGTCGGACGAAAAGTATCAGCTCGATATCGTGCGAGCTGAAGGCCTCAATGCTCTACTGCGCTTGCTCCAGTCTTCATATCTCCCATTGATACTCTCGGCTGTTGCTTGCATTCGAAATATATCTATTCACCCCATGAACGAATCGCCCATTATCGAAGCTGGGTTTTTGAAACCGTTGGTCGATCTCCTGGGGTCCACGGAACATGAGGAGATCCAATGTCATGCTATATCAACGCTTCGAAACTTGGCTGCCAGTTCCGACCGGAATAAGGCTCTTGTATTAGAAGCCGGCGCTGTTCAGAAATGCAAGCAGCTCGTCTTAGACGTCCCTATTACCGTCCAGTCCGAGATGACAGCGGCCATTGCTGTGTTGGCATTATCCGATGATCTCAAGGCGCATCTCCTAAATCTAGGTGTCTTTGATGTTTTGATTCCTCTAACGCATTCTCCCAACATTGAGGTGCAAGGAAACAGTGCCGCTGCCCTCGGCAATCTATCCTCTAAAGGTAAACATCTTGCACCTAGTTTGAGACGACGCGGGAACGCTAACAAGTGGACCAGTTGGAAACTATGCGATTTTCGTACAAAATTGGTCAGACCCTAATGGCGGTATTCACGGCTACCTCAGCCGATTCCTGGCCAGTGGTGATGCTACCTTTCAGCATATTGCCATTTGGACGCTCCTCCAATTACTTGAGTCAGAGGACAAGACGTTAATCAGTTTAATTGGCAAATCCGAAGAGATCGTTGATATGATCAAGCAAATCTCGAACCGACAAATCGAATCAGACAACGAGCTCGAAGAAGACGATGAGGGAGAGGTTATCAATCTTGCCCAGCGGTGCTTAGAACTTCTAGGTCAAAGCGTGTCCAAGGCTCACATTGAGGGGTAAAAAGGGAAGCAACCCTTCGACGCACCGATCTCTCCGATATCGAGGTTTCTTGTGTCACTATATCCAGGTTACTCACAGCATCGTCCTAAGTGGACATGGCGGCTAGGCACGGCGTTGAAGGCGTAGTATATTTTTGTCAGCGTACGCAGTAGGCACGAAGCCCACGAGTATTTGGCTTTGTAGGAGTCGAGTGCATGGGTTTCTTCATGGCTGCATATGTATCTGCATTGGGTGGGCCTACATTGCGAGTTTGGCGTTTTAAAGATTTCCCCGTGGCGAGTAAATGTGCACCGGGCCTGCAGTGGCTTAATGAATGCGTAGGTAAGAACCCCATACCCGAGGGCGGCGATAGACTTGTCGCCTGGGCTGGCTTCGCTGTCGAAGGGACTAGGGCTCCCATCCGAGTACCTTACATTTTGTAATTAGATGGTTGCTTTTTCAACAAGTGATATCCGTTCCTAGCACCTTACCCCTCCCAAAACCGATTGGACGGTGCAGGTATCGTACATATTGCTGCATACCCACCGCAGACTACATATCCTCCTAAGCCCCCCGGGAGGACATGCTGAGGTCTGAGGCCTCTGCCGGCTTTTGAAGCCCGTTTTCTACCCTAGTGAACCAGTTCATAGGATTCAGGCCGACGAACGATGCTTTGGCGATAATTTTGCCTTTAATAAGAGCTAGCGGTATAGGGCCGAAATCGCGGCTGTCCCGAGACCAGGGCAAGTTGTCACCTACGATATAGCAATGGCCGCTGGGTACCTAGGTGAGGGAGGAGTGGGTCAGTTTCTTCTTTTTTCTTTTCTATTTTGCTGTGTCGGTAATGGTAGCCCACCGTCGCACAGGTAGAGACGGCAAGATAGATAGATGAAGATCAGAAAAGAAGAAGAAAAGACTTACTTGAATCATGTTCTCAGCCCCAACATTACGTCCCACTCTGTCAACGGCAATACCGTCTCCGATGCGCTTCTCGGACTCGTAGTATGCGGCGCGCAGGGCGCTCGACGGCGGCGAGCTCAGGAGGACGTAGTCTCCCGGCATGCCCATGACACGCTTGAGACCGTCCTGACCAGGCTCGACGGGGATCGAGTAGGCGACGCAGTCCCCGACCTGGACGCCACGACCCCGGCGGTACCGCTTGTCGGTCACGGACCACTCGTTGGTCACGAGGAAGGTCGGCAGCATGGACGGCCCCGTCCCGGCGCTGATGCTCACCCCGTAGGCCATTACGACGTGGGCGAACGCGACGGTCTGTACCGTTGCGAATAGGACGCGCAAAGGATGCCCCAAGAAGGACATTTTCCGAGACGTGAGGCGGGAAGAGGTGAGATGAGATGAAGAGCGTCACTGGGGACGAGCAGTAGACGACTGGTACGTTACGCAATTGCGGTTATCTTCACCGGTGTTCGTTAACGCGGGATGAGCGCATGTTGAGACGGGCTGAAGTGGCGTAGTTGTGAATCCGAGACGGGCCACTTATGAGTCTCAATAGTAAGTACAAGCAGGTCCCCAAAGATGTCAATCCGATGGGAGGCCGAGCTTGCAAGCGATGACGAGCCATGATTGGACTACGACTGAGCCAGACTGAGCACCGCATGGCGCACGGAAGCTCTGCGGCAGGCGGCGTGGGCTTGGCACCTGTCCAGGCTACCCGCTACAATTTGATTGGTTCCCGAGCTTGAACCAGCTGCAGCTCCATCAAAACTCAAAACTCAAAATGACCGTAACGTACCTACCTGTACCGTACTTACTTGGACCCCGACAGAAATATCCCCCCGCCATACATACATCGCATACATCAGCCTCCAAACACGATACAGTTCTGTCGTCGTTGCTGGATGGGGCTCATAACGGCGCCGACTTCGAAAATAAAAGAAAGGAGGAGGGAAAGAACCACACGATGAGGCATGCGCCATGTCTCTTGACTCCCGCGCGGGCTCTACACCGCGTGCTCGTCATCGAGCTCGCTAACACGACGGGCAAAGCCAATGGCAGCTTCTCGACGGCGTTGCCACCCGCCTGCGCCTTCTTCCCTGCCGCTCACAGACATGCATCGCTACCACCGCCGATACACGCGCGCGGACGGGGTACCGGCACGGCATCCTGTTGTCAGGTCCGCGCCTTTTCAGCCACGCCCGCAACCGCAGCCGGGCGGATGCTGGGCGGAGGCAAGCTGCCGCGCGACCAAGATATTAGGTACCGATGGGTGCGGGTCGCCGACGGATCGGGGTCTCTGTCGCCGCCGCAGCGCACCGATGACGTCCTCGCCCGCCTGCCTGCGGGCCACAGCCTCGTAATGGTGTCGCCGCCGCCGCCGCCGCCGACTCCCGCCCCAGGCGCCCCCGCCGCCGTCCTGCAGCCCAGCGCCGCCATCTGCCGCATAATCGACGCCGCCGCCGAGGCCGCCGCTGCGAAGTCCGCGGAGAAGGAGGAGAAGCGGCTGACGAAGCACACCAAGCAGCTCGAGGTGAACTGGGCCGTCGCGCCCCACGACCTCGGGCACAAGGTGAAGCGACTCCACGAGTTCCTAGGCAAGGGCTATCGCGTCGAGCTGTTGCTTGCGCGAAAGAAGGGCAGTCGCAAGGCGACGCCCGAGGAGGCCCAGGAGCTTGTTCGGCACGTTCAAGAGGCCGCTCTTCAAGTGCAGGGTGTGAGCGAGTACAAGAAGATGGATGGAGCCGTTGGGGGGGTGTTGAAGATGTTCTTTGAAGGCCCGCAGGGCAAAAAGAAGACCAAGAAGGAGAACGGAAGCGGCGACATGGACAAGGCGTAAGAAGCTCGTCGGGGCCGCCTCCCATTTTAAGAAGTGGTAAGCCCAGCAGATAACACTACGCTTCAGCTAAATTTCCGAAGTAGAGTTCTGGCACAAATTGAGGGCGTCGGTCACTCGACCAACTAGTGGCACGCAAGAATACGACCTGAGCCGGTTCATGCGACTCCAAAAGGCCCAGAGAACAGGGAAAAGGATATGCCAACAGTGGCACATAGAGCATAATATCACTGTATATCAATGTATCAATGTATAAAAGGAAAACGCTAGATGTACATCACCATCAAAGCAATACCCTTCGTTAACATTTGCGCTTCGAGCTAAGAGTACGCGATGATGCCGAGCGATGATATTCTTCGGCAATAGCTAAGACTATGGTGCCCAAACGAGGCTATCAAGACCATCTACCATCCGCAACGCCGGCCCATGCACCGTTTTAACGCCAGTAATGATATATTCCACCGCACCCATACCATAAACCCGGAACCCGTAGTCTAAATCTCGACGTTCGGCGCTTTGTTAAGTCAGTCCCCGTGGAAAACCCATCCAGCTAGCTACTCCTTGATGACGAAAAGGCTGCCGCCCAGCACGCCGAGCAGAAGCGCGGTGGTCACGAAACCGGCCGCTACGCGCTCGGTGGTGGTGATGGGGCGGGGCGCGGGGATCTTGGAGTCGGTCGACGCGCCGGCGTTGGCGTTGCCGATGGACGTGCCGCCCGAGGACGCCGTGACGGGCACCTGGGCGGCGTCGGACCGCTTGACGAGGGTGTACTGGATGGCGGAGAGGGCGCTCATCTGCTCGCCGACGCCCGCGAGGCCGTCAAAGCGGT
Source organism: Xylaria palmicola (assembly GCA_022385595.1). Taxonomy (NCBI): domain Eukaryota; kingdom Fungi; phylum Ascomycota; class Sordariomycetes; order Xylariales; family Xylariaceae; genus Xylaria; species Xylaria palmicola. The sequence goes on from MU281351.1 coordinate 399,948, forward strand.
CCCGCTCGGTCCACCGGAACCCGCAGGCGGTGCCCGGGTCGCCCCGGTACTGGTCGGCGGCCGGCGAGCCGGAGCACTGCAGCGCCGCGGCGGCGGCGCTCGACCGGACGAGGGGCATGAGCGTGTCGAAGGTGAAGGGCGCCATCTGCGCGGCCCCGGCCATCCAGCGCATCAGGTAGCCCTTGAAGCTCTGCTGGTCCGTGTCGCACTGGTTGTTGGGCTCGCACGGGTGCTCGACGGGGACGCCGCCGTCGACGAAGAAGTGCGCCACGGTGCGGTTGACGAGGCCCGCCGTGCGCTGCGTCCAGACGCCGCCGTCGCCGCCGCCGTCCGTCACGTTGTGCATGACGGCGGCCCCGTGGAGGAAGATGCCCGCGTTGTACGTCCACTGCGCCCGGCTGATCTGCGCGCAGCCGCCCTCGACGCCGGCGCCGTCGTAGACGTTGAAGTCGGCGTCGATGAACTGCACCTCGTTCATCCAGTCCCAGACCTTCTCGGCCCAGTCCGCATACGTCTGGTTGCCCGTGTACCGCGCGAGCCGCGCCGCGATGTTGAAGAAGCACCCGTTCGAGATGGAGTTCTTGTAGTTGAACCCGTTGTTGAAGGTGAAGATCTGCCACCGCAGCCCGCCGTTGCACGTGTCCGTGTCCCAGCGGTCCACTGCCATCAACGATTCTCGTGTTAGCCACTTTCTCCGGACTCAGGGTGTGGATCGAAGGGGAAAACAAGTCCCGTTTATCATCCAGATGGGACCAAGCACACCCCTTGTTCTCGATTAGGGTATGCCATCGTTTTTACTAACCATATTCGTTAAATACGGCTTGCGCCAGTGCTAGCCATTGCGGTTGATCTGAGGGCGGGTTGGGGAAGTTGTTCTCCGCCGCCGACATGGCCGCCATGGCCCAGAAACCCTGGTCGTCGTTCCCCAGCGTCTTGGTCTGGTTCCTGGGCATGTAGTCCCTGTCGTCGCCGACCTGGTGAAGCATCGCCTGGGTCGTAACGTCGACGTACGACTCGTCGCCCGTGTAGAACCAGTAGTCGACCATGGTGCCGAACATGGCGCCCGCCTCCCACCCTAGCAGTGCCTGTGTGAGCCACGGAGAAGTTGAATCGTGATCAGTAAACTCGACGTACAAAAGTAAGGGTCTGGCAAATTGCCCGGCGTGTCGCCCGTGTTGTTCCCTGTATAATATTTTAACAGGCCATACGCCACCGTGCTCGCTGCCTGCTTGATCGAATCTGAACCGGATTAGCCTTCTTGTGAGGCTAGGGTGTAGAGGACGAGTCTACCATCGCTGGCGAAATCGACTTGTAGCCCCTTCGCGGCGCCTGCTAGCAAGCCGATTATGCTTGTCGCCCTCGCTATCCGCCCCATTCTCGATCAAAGAAAAGAAGGTAGAGAAAAACGTAGTGGACTCCGGACGACAGTCTGTAGCTGTCGGTGGCGTACGAAGCCCTCAAAAGGACGTATTAATCGGACGATACGCTATTCCGGATAACAGGGCAAAACATCGGTCGTGCCAAGGCCAAAGTATCGCATACCAGTATTTTTTTAAGGAAAAGGAGAGTGTCGCCGGGACGAAACGAAGGTATTCAAAAGAGCAACCCGGCCCGGAGTGGAAGAATGGAACAAGAGAAAATAGAGAAAGTCTGTCGGCAAGCAACACCGACTACGACAAGCGAGAAAAAGAAGAAAAGTAAACAGAGAAATTCGAAGCAAACGTCGATCGACAGGCGACCAGGAAATGGGACGAAAAAGAGAGGCAGAGAGCGGTGAATGGCGGAGCATAGGAAACATCTTGATGCGCGTCCCATCCATCCCTTTGGTTGCCGACCCGCCGGAGAGGGCAAATCCTAGCCATCAAGGGACCGTCGTCCGTTCTGCAACAATACGTAGCCCTCCGGCGGCGGGGGTTAGGTAGACGACCTGCATGCAGGCAATGTGGTGGGTTCTCGTCCAGTCGCCCAAGGGCGCCGCATGCTGCGAGAGCTGCCGGGTGCCACTGGGGCTGTGTCGCGCCCGTGTGGTCCGGAGCTTGAAACTCGCCAAGTATCAGACGGGGTCTCAAGGCCTTCACCCGGTTTGGGAGGCGTCGTCCTGCTGTAGGCCTTCTAATTTTAAAAGATGACGGGTGCGGAGGCCATGGCTGTGGACTTGCGATCCGCTGAGTTCGTAGATCTATTTGCTGCTTATTTTGGCTTCTTCGTCGCACATGGCGCAGGACTACCTACGTAGACTGCGGTCGGATGTCCTAGATAATGGGCCTCCATAAGCGTCCGTATTGAAAAGCCGAGGTGAGGTGGAGGCTGCAGGGGTATTTGTTGCCTGGCTGAACCCGGCGCCTTTTCCCTGCAGCTCAACAGGTACTAAGCGCCAGTATAACCCGGTCGCCCTTCGCAGCAGACTGACTGCCCTATCACAGCTTCGCAGGTGATGATTACTTAAATAGGCACATACCATGAGCGACGCTCGACCGACGATTGCTGGACATGAATTATCGTCAAGCTACATGTAAGAATTGGTATCAAGCAAAAATCGCAATCTAAATTAGAGAGGGTAATAACAAATTTGAAGGAAAAGAAGGCAAAATATTCTCTCTTTTTGCGCTTTATGGCGTGCGGATGGATCCAATACCGAAGCGATTATGCCTTTCGCTTTTTCAACGGTGGCGCCTCGTCACTATCGTCGTCGTTTTCACCATCCTCATTCTCATCCTCCTCCTCCTCTTCAAAATCAAAATCACTAATCGCATCCACCTCTTGTGCTTGTGCTTCGTGGCAAGTTAGCATTTAATTTGGTATATGCGATCATGGAAAACGACATGGGGGGCTTACTAAAGTACTTAATGGCGCTCGGCCAAAGGTCTTCACTGAAAGCGACAGCCAGGTCATCGCCATCGGGGAAGATCTCGAGAGCCAGAGGGTCCTCTTCGTCGTCGTCCTCGTCATCGCCCTCCTCTTCTTCTACGTCCTTGGGCTCGGACTCCTTGCCCTCGGCCGTCTCAGCACGCCTCTTCTCGTCCTCCGCCACTGCAATGACGTTCTCCTCAGCAGAAACGTCCTCGCCACGGTAGCCAAACCAGCAGAAGAAGGACACGCCGCCAAGGCCGAAGGCCTCGATCTTCGCCCGCAGGGCCTTCTGATCGGCCGTCCAGTCCTCGCGCTTCGTCTTCTTCTTGTCCTTAGCCGCCCCATTAGTCCGGCCCTGCTTCTTGTCCTGCTCCCAGACCTTGACCACCAGGTCGAGCAGCCCCTGCGTCAGATCCTTCCCGGCCTTCCACGTGATGGCGACGGGCTCGCTGACGAGGCCGGCGAAGCCGTTCCGGGCGCGGCGGTACCAGAACTTCTTCTCGAGGACCTTGTCGTCGAAGTAGTCGTTCTCGGCGAACTCCATCCTGATGGCGATGCTGCGAGGATCGCCCTTGCCGCCGTCTTCGATCTCGAAGTGGGCGACGGAGACGGAAACCAGAGACGAGAGAAGCACAGCCGAATCATTAGGTTGGATGTACTGGTCCACGTCCGGCGGCGCCTGCTCGACGACCAGCGGCCAGAAGTTGGGGATCTTGGCGATGAGCTTCTCCCTCTTCTCATAGAGCGGCTTGGTGAGAGCATATTGCTGGCGGACTGCGACCATGTTAGCGAGGGCCAGACCATGCGGATTGCGATCAGAGTAAGTATCAGACTCTCAATAGTTACGGTGTAGATGACGATTGCCACCTAGGATTTTAAGAGAAATGAGCACTCACTTATCTCGGTCTCAACATCTTCAAACGCCCTCTCCAGTTCGGCCAATCCCTCGTAGGTGGCATTGATCTCTTCGATAGCTTCAGACATAATTTCTGCTTGTGAGTGAGAGGCTAGAGGATGAAGAGGAAAGAACGGTAGGAGCCCCCAGGCAGCTCTGTCCCAGATGGAAGATTTTAAAACGGGTCGAACACCCGCCCAAGAAAAAGAAAAACAGGTGCAGTGAGAGGAAGCTATGGTGGAGTTGGGGGATCAGTAAACAGTGTATAAATTTTTATCCGCTGTCAATTCGACCTCGCCATTGGCCAGCCCTCCCCGTCGGCTGTCATGCAAACCCTTTAAGACGACCCGGAGCTGTCACCGCCCTAGTGACGTGATCTTGTCTTGGCAAGGAAACTACGGCTACCTACCGTCGATCGATTTTCTCTTTGATTCAAGATTGGCATAGTACATGCCCAGTACGTAAGCAGGTATCTACTGCGAGAGAGTGCAGAGTAGGACAGGTCCATAATTGACCCTAGAAATTAGATAAGAAAAATACATTTATAAAATATATTACAAAGAGTCCAATATTTGAAGCTTCATACGCTGAGATGCCCACCAAAAGTTGAGTTCAGCATCATGTCATCGGTAGCATACCTGCTATGCTAGGTAAGTACCTAAGTAGGTACCTGGGGCGACAAAGGGGATGCACCAAAGTAGGTACGTACCTGAAACCAGCCTTAGCTTCAGGGTCCTTCAACCGAACCCCGGGATGGGTCTTGGTGGGACGTTACGCTGGGTCAGCCCACCCCCGGCTCCCGGGCGCTACCCAATACTAGGCGGTGACGGGTGGCAGAATGGAAAAAGATTATCATGGCATCCTTATCGCAAGTTCTAATCGACGCTTGTGATAGCAAGCAGCACCTCTCTCACGCGACGAACCCGGCGAACCGTCACAGCCTCCAATCCCACACGACACATCATGAACAACTTCCCCGGCATGAGTGCCCCCTCGGGGCGGACATACGACCCCAATGATCCCAACATCAAGGCGGTTTGTCACCTCGCCTCCGCATCCGCAGCGTGTTGCACCGCACAGGGCGCGCTGGCTGACCCGGCTTCTAGATGAACGCCATGATGGAGTCCTGCTTCGGCAAGTCCGCCGTATCCGGCGTCATGGGTTTCGGCATGGGTGGTCTCTTCGGCATGTTCATGGCGTCCGTACGTTCCCCCCTTCCCCCTCCCCCTCCCCCTCCCCTTCCCCCGTACCTCTACTCTCCGACATCTCCCCCTTCCCCTCTCCGTTAGAAGGGCACGCCTACTCACCCGCGACGCCTTCTCCCCCAGATGTCCTACGACACCCCCTTCCACACCCCCGGCGCCCCGGGCGCGGCCCCCAAGCCCATCGCCGAGCTCCCCATGCGCGAGCAGCTCAAGGTCGGCTTCCGGGACATGGGCGCGCGCTCCTACAGCACCGCCAAGAACTTCGGCAAGGTCGGCCTCATGTTCAGCGGCATCGAGTGCGGCATCGAGGGCTTCCGCGCCAAGAACGACGTCGCCAACGGCGTCGCCGCCGGCTGCCTGACCGGCGGCATCCTGGCCCGCAACGGGGGGCCGACCGCCGCCGCGGGCGGCTGCGCCGCCTTCGCCGCCTTCAGCGCCGCCATCGACATCTGGCTGCGGCAGCCCAAGGACGAATAATAAGATTCCGCCTTTTTCTTCTTCTTTGGCTCGACAACACCAAGAATAATATTTTATTTTATTTTTTTAAAAGAGGAGGATGGGGTTTTTTTATTCACTACGACGAGAAGGCGCTTGTACAATTATCTGTCGGCTTTTGTATATCACAACCTGGCGTACTGGGGACACCTTGCATAGCATCTTACGGCGTTCTTTGGGAAATCAATCACTCATGTGCATATAGAGCGTGGTGACGAACATCTCCACTTGGGATTTTTTTTTTTTTTTAGAGGGGATGGTGCGGTCGAAGCAAAAAGAAGGGGTGACTCCAGGCTTAGCAAGGATTTAGAAACGGTCAGTCATGTGTGGGTGCATATATAGAAGATCGTGTGCCCCCCCGGGTTTTGCCCACGGGCATAATTCCAGAATATGTTAATTCTGTGTTCCTTACCAGAGAGAGCGGTTTTCCACTTTGCTGCCGGGGTTTTATCTTGTGACTAAAACGAACTGGGAACGCCACCTGTACGAGTTATATGGCTGATAAGCTGATGGATGAGTGGCGCCGGACATCGATCCGAATCACTCGTTTGGATCGATCGCTCATTCATTTTGTATATTTGCTTGGTAGATTTACGATGAATTCGAGGCCCCTGGACAGGATTCACCCCAATCAGGAGATCGCAATCCCCGGAAAGAGATGCGAGATGAAAATCCGTAGCGCCGACGAAAGCGACGAGCTTCCAGCACTAGGTTGAACGCGTTCCAACATGCGTGATGGAAAATAGCCATCGACAGTGCAACAAGGATAAGCTTGTGGCATCGCTTTTCAATCTATCTCACACGAGAATAGGAGGAGTGATGAGACTTTCTGACTCCTTGTGTATTCATCGAGAGCCTACCTCCTTTGTCACGGGCACGTTGACCTAGGGTTGGGATACTACAGACCATATACATTCATCAGTCAGTATGAGATGCGTGCAAGTACGCTCTCGAGTTGAGTTCCCGTCAAGTAAGATATGCCCGCAGACACAAACACAACACGTATTGGCGGAACCCCTATATACGTTTTTCATTCTCACATCGTTAAAGCATGGAGCCCTCACTAGCTGACCGACGTGTCCCAGTAGCATGAACCAAAATCTCCGACTCCTTACTCCGTTATGTAAGTCCAGATTGCCACCCGCTGCCTCCGTTCGTGATCCCAGTATCTTCGTTACACCGACATATAGTATTAAGCTAGTTTCGACATGTGCCGTGTTACCGTTATACATCTTATCTTTTGAAGTAAATGGACGACGGCGATTTGAGCTCGGGCCTTTTGCCCGCGACTACCTATCACCTCCCTAGCTGGCCTGGTAGACCTCAAAGCTGCCAAATTCCCAGAACGCATTCGTAAAGGCGCTTGGGTTGTTCGCGACGTAGTCGGTACAATTACTGGGGCCTGCTGTTTGTCAGCGTCTGTGCTGTGCGGTGTTTTGTGTGTTTTGACACGATTTTCTGGGGCATCGGAGGAGAGCACTTACAGCCGCTTTGCGCGTATACCCCGCCGGCGTATTGTCCGCACAGGTCGACATTAGCGATAATGCTCTGGTTGCGGAAATGCGACCCGATGTTGCAGTCCGTGTTCGGGAAGTCCGCCGCGGCTTCTCCCCAGATGCTGGGATCCGGGCTCTTCGCCGTGATGTCGGCGGGGATGGCGCCGCGCCCAAACTGCCACAGGCGGATGCCTTGGTCGCGCCACTCGAGGGCCATGATGCCGCCCTGCAGGTTGTTATAGTCGGCGCCGAACGAGTCGGTCGGACCGCTGACGCCGCAGCCCGCGTTATCATTCGTGCTGTTGAGACAGTTGCCCTGCAGCGACGAGCCGCTCATTTTTCGCTTGACGCCTCCCATCGAGCAGCCCTTCGTCGTGTGTAGAGTCATTTGGTTGCCGTCAACAGCCTGGTTCACTGCCTCCATGACATCGATTTCGCCATTGTCCGGCCAGTTATTCTGGTCGGATAGCCACAGTGCTGGCCATGTGCCACAGCCATAAGGGGTGTGCTTCACGTCGAAGATGAAGAGGCCGTTGTTGTACTGCCTCTTGGATTCCACGCGCACCGAAAAACGACCCGTCGACGCATCGGGTTCTGAGCTAGGCCCAACACTTGTATCCACTCGCAAAATGGCCGTGCTCTCAGACGCATAGGTGAGGTTCTAATAACTAAGCGTGAGCTATACATACGAGGCTAACACGAACAGAAGGAGAAGTCCATACCAGCTGCGCTGCCTGCGCCTGGGGAACATAATGCACGAATCCTTGAGCTGGATCGTAGCCCGTGAAATAATCGAAGTTGTCAAAGAATGTAGAGCCCGAGTCTACAATTGCCGTGTCAGTGTAGTCCAGTCGAACGGGGTTGAGTGGATTCGCGACTCACACTCATCGGCCAACGCATAATTTAGTTTCGAATAATTGGGATATCGGTTGGCCTCGGTTACCTTTACGGGCACGACGATGACAATGACGAGGATGACGGCGACGAGGACGCCGACTATGGCCCATGTCCTCTTACGCCAATACCTGGGATTCCACCACGGCGCGTCGCCTGCGTAGGCCATGGTTGGCCGTAACCCGTGTCCTGACGGGTAAGGAGGCGGCGATCTGGCTGCTGGTTCTACAGAACCGTCGTCGCGAATTTGAAAGACAGCAAGGCTGGCCCGCTCCCGGGAGGGCGAGGGTTCTTCCCAAAGCGTATTTGTAGTTCGCCGTCGCCAACTTGGCAGAACAAGCCGAGTCGGATCTGGCGACACAGGCCGAGAGCCAGCGGCCGGGGACAGGGACCGGGGACAGAAGACAGGGGACCAGGACCAGGACCAGGGCGGCAAAGCAGGCACTAACCGTTAATGAGACACGTCTGGCCCGTTACGGTAATACGTTTCTGCTCGCTCGAATGTTGAATGTGGTTCGGTGGTCGGCGGTCGTGGTGTCGGCCGCCACACGCAAAGGGGACGACAGTGGCACACTTCTGCCTGGGTACGTAAGTGGCTAACCCAGTCGAGACTGGATAGCGGGCAGCGATGCCGTAGTATCAATCTAACCAGTGCTGTTGGTGCTCATGCATATTTTATTGGAGTCAGTCGTCGGTGGCCCAGTCCCGGCCCCGTTCTGGCCCAGGCAACAATACCAGGAGGGAGAATACGAGGTTGGGCCGAGCGAGATCCTGTCATCGCTGCCAGTCCAACCAGGTTATTTTTGCATTCTGGAATGAGCCGACCGTGACAGGAACAAGCAGGGCAGCGCGATGTAGGTCACTTAATCGTTGATTAGGCGCGCTGAAGGGGTGTTCAAGAACCGGGCCGAGAGGAGGAGATGAGCACAGCTCGAAGCATCAGTCAGGTACCTAGTTGATGCTGAACGCTCAACTACCTAGCTAAGTTTAGATACGTACCGAGTACGCTAAACAATGGTGCAGCACGTAAGGCGCAGACCCTGTCCAGGTACTGGTATGTGACGGGCACTGCCCCGGAATGTCATGTCTGAGACAAATTCGAGTGTCTCTACGATTCATGTCTACTATGGAAGTCCTCGCCTCGAGCGCGTGCAAGGGACAGGGAGAACCATCAGAATGTGATGAACCCTACAGCTCATGTTTAGACGGGACCATAATGTAACACACATGCTACTACCTACCGGTATGTTCCTGAAGCTTACGTGCCTTTAACTTTGTACTAAGGTACTACAGGCACATGGAAAGAGGTAGGGATGTGGGCCGCATGTTTTGCATCAGTCCGGTTACACCAAATACCCACCAAGAAAAGAAAGTAAGGTACTGCTTGAATTAGTCTAGATAGTACCTACCAAAACAGAATCCTTGAGCCGGGCGGCACCTAACCTCGTTGCCATCTGAGCCTGATAAATAATGTGGGCAGGTGCTGCGCGTCATGGTCAACTCAGCCACCCCGCCCCGCCACCCCGGCGACGACAGGGGGGTAAAAGGTCCCTGGGAAGCCAATCGGCTCACGAGCGAGTGCCTCTTGCTGCGTAAGCTTTACTTTACGGTGGTCCACCTACCCAGCCTAGACTAGCCTACGGCCCGGTGCTCTTTGACGACTTCGTTTCCTACCTACCATTTTAGCCTCAAGTTACCAAGTAGTTGAGCACCTATAGTACGTCGCCCCGTCAAGAAACACGTATGTATATGAGGCAGCAGTTTTTGCTTCCCCTTTTTTTCTTCTTGTACAAGGCAGTGTACAATATGCCTCCCGTTTCTAGGGCAAATCGCGATGCCAGCTCATATAACATGATGTGCCCTCTAGGGAGTCGGCGCAAAGAGGCTTGTTGGGTAGGCATATACACTTATATACAAGTCATCATGACCAAGGTATCCTCAGATAGTCACTTGGAACGAAACCCCTACTCTGGAATGCGATCCAGCTCATCCCATACGTAGTTGACACAGGTCGCCACCCGTACCCCAGCCGTTCGCTCAGTCTTCATCCTCCTCTACTCTTGCGCGTTTGGGCTCCCTCGATCCCCCCTCCTGCAAACCATACCCCCTCTTAGACGATGAACTCTGGTCTACTTCGGCCATGAATTTGTCCATCTGGAACGGATCATGTCCGACACTGTCGCGCTCAAACTGCACCGGGCCTTCCCGGGCCTGTTGGGTAGTGACGTTAGCTGACATCGCATCAATATGGTGCAACACATGAACTCACCTCAGCATCTGCCGTTCCTTTAAATGTGCCACGGCCCAAGGCTTCGCCGAAGCGACTAGTCTTTTGGATCTTGTCCATCTCTCTATCACCAGCCGCCTCGTCGTCAAAGTCTTCCATATTTTGGCCTGGGCGGTAAATGCTATTGATTGCGTCCTGCGCCGCGAAAAGGGGTTTGTCGTAGGGGTTGTCTTCGTTGAACCCGCTATCGAACCCACTCGATTGGTTGAATAGTCGCGAGTCGTACATGGACTCGGCCTGTGCCGTAGGTTTTGCCAGGCCGAGCGCAATCTTCTCGGATATATCACGGTTCTGCTCCCTTGCCATGACTTGTATCCGTCTTTCTGCACCCATGCGCGACTGCCGTAACTTGCGCTCCTCTTCCCGGCGTTTTTCCGCCCGTGCCTTTTCTCTCTCGCGAACCTCCGAGTTGTCGCTCTCAGATCCCGAGTCTGAATAACTGTAGCTGCGTGAGCGAGACCGTGAATCGCCCGAGTCGCGAGAACTCCTCCGTCTCGAGGCGCCAGCACGTTCTTCTCGCGCTTTTTGTGCCAGCATTCGTAAACTCTCTTCTTTTTGCGCCTTTTCCTTCTCGGCGAGTCGTTGCTGCATAAGAGCACGTTGTCTAACCTCTTCGCGAGCATGTCGATCGGCCATGAACAACGCCTCCGAAAACTGCGCGAATTTGTCATTGATAGTAACATCACTTAAACCTCTGCCATCAGCCGCCAACCGCTTGTCTAACGGCACGGTAAATCCTTTTGGGTTCTTCCAGTTGCTGACAGCTGCTGGTATCTTCCAGTTATTTTGATCTTCGGCCGTCAGTTTCCTCGGCGGCGACCGCAGCACCGGAGGTGGGGGACTCGGGGGGCCCTAATTGACTCCCGTCAGTACTATTCATACCCCAAGCTTCTCCATGGTGTACTTACCCGCGGGATCTTTTTGTGACGGAATTTTGGCGGTTCCATCGGGTCTTTCTGTCTCTCGACGATTTTCATAATGCGGTCTTGTTTCTTCGAGTTATCTCCCATTTGATTTGCTGGTGTGTATTTAACGTAAGTCGCCTCTCTCTTCGTATTCACGTTCAAATTCTTTGGTTTTTGAGCTGTAACAGCAGAGTTGACGAGCAAGCCCAAAGCGGCTTTTGTCTTGGCGGTAGTTTCTGCAACTTGGTCCTCTGTCGGCCGATCCAGGCTGATTTCACCCGCGTCCGCCCGCTGGCGCAACGGGATGAGGTCTTTGAAAGAAGCGTGGATTACCCGGCGAGAGTCTGTATGTCCCTGATTATTTCGTCAGAATTGTAGGCATCCGTGCGATTCGTATTTGCCACCTACTTGTCTGGCAATGGCATCGTATTTTACTTTGCCTTCAGCGTTAACCTGTATGGCTAGAGCATTGCTCGTCTCGGATCCTTTCTTTCCCATCTGCAGAGGATACCTGGATAATCATTAGTAATGCTGCGTGTTAGCCTTGCACATTGTGAGAAGTACGTACTGCGCAATGGGAATCTCTGGGAACGCACCACCCTGAGCGAAGTCATCTTCGGTTCGGGGCCTCCAGCCAGAACGGTGAAGGTAGGGAGGCGGTCCGGTTTGACGAAGAACAATCTGGGACTCGTCGATTTCGCCTGGCCCCACGATACGGGGCCCTCTTTGTTGCGCATGGACTGGTATGTCCTCGTCCTCACCGGTATACCGCGGTTTTGGCAAGGCGGCAGCAAGTGATGCAGCCATGCCGTCGAAAGGGTGCTGTGCCGGTCGCAAACGAACGAGGATGGACGGTATTGATGTCGCGAGGGGCTGCGCTAATTCCAGCCGAGGTGATGTCCTGTTTTCGAGAATTCGTCGGTACGGTTAAGCAGCGAAGGAAAGAGGCGTGATTGCCGGCGCGTTAGAGCTCTGATGAAATCGAGACTGCGGGTGGGTCTACTTTGGGCTTAGGAAATCGCTGTGGCTAGCAGCGTGGCTAACAGCATAGCTGCGCCACATCTTGCCTCATACCCACAGGTACCTTATATTGCAGTCCACCGGCTGGTATCCTAGACAGCTGCATCACAGCAAAATACCTAATCTAGATAGACTCTCACAATCTACCTACACCTAAGCACTCAATATGTAAGTACCTAAGTTAGGTAGGTAATCCGCGTACATGCCTGCTCACCTACCTTGGTCGGGTAGAGTCACAGGTAGGATATGTATAACAGACCACAGAGGGTTCCTAGTAACTATCCCGTGCGTTTACATTTCACAGGCCCGTGCAGTCAAAGCGAGGCCCCCCGATTCTAATCCATTCGCAACCCAACACGGTGAACTCCAATGCCGGCGCCAGCGTTTCGAAAGGCATATATAGATCCCTTGCCCTATCTAATCATCATTCAACTGTACCCGAACTGTTCAGACTCTTCGTTCTCAACGCTTATGGTAGTATACAACGCGCCAGTAATCAGCCCGGACCTGCTGGTGCGCCTCGAATAACACCCAATCATTATACATGCAATACTTCTTTTTATACGTATCCTTTCCGTGCTCCCTAAGCCCCGTTGTCAGTCAGTCAGTGCATAGGGCTTAATAGGGCTTGATGAGACAGCATGTTGTGGCAAACGCACCTGGAAGAAGAAGCGAACGATGAACACTTGTAGGGCGCCCATGGCAATCACCATGACAATCTGAATCAAGCTGAAATTGACGATTCTCGATTCTGTACTTCGAACGGTGCTAAAGTTTCGGTTCTCGCGAGTACGGAAATATTTTTGGTTTCGGGTGATAGTAGACAGGAGGCCGGAGAGCTTGTAAATGGACTCCTCGAGGGCGCTCGTTTGTTCCGGAGACGAGCCTTGCTTAGCAGGCAGCTGCGCACGCACTTCGTCCTCCACCTGTAGGCCAGTGGCATCTTATTAGTCGTCTCCTCGCAATCCGAATGGTGGGGGAGGAGACCAACCGCGATCTCGAAGTCGACGAATTTCTCCGAGTATGTGCTCATGGCATTGTTAAAGCAGAACTTGTAATCGCCCAACTCGTTTGCCGTGAAGACAAAATCTCCCTGCCGTTCCTTCTCGCCATTTATGATGACCTTGTCGGACGGGCCCGTCACTTCGTAGTCGATATCGAAGGAGCCTCCAGATTGCACCTGGCGGTCTAGCGATTAGCGCTTGCTGCGAGACCTGCAACGCCCATACCGCCCATAACGCACCGCGAAATAGAAGGCTATCTTCTGCCCTTGCTTGTGAGGAGCCGTAAAGAAGCAGGCGCGCTCATTGGCCTGGATTTTGTATGTCAAAGCGGTAGCCGAGGCTAAAGAGACCAGCCAGGCGAGAAGCCCAACTGATAATAGGGTCGTCTTCATCGTGCGGTGCGTGGGCGAGCTGTAGAATCACCACGGACGTCGTTCTTCCAGGGGGCAGCTTGTCGCAGACACGGTCGGTTGAGCTCAGCCTTCAAAGTGCCACCCTGTCGTGATGCGGCAGATTATTGTTCCAAGGGCCGTCAGAGAGCCAGGGTGGGATACGTACCTTAGGTACCTAACCAACCTTACCGCACGCTAAGGAGGTACGGAGCACCATATAAGTGGGGCGACCGGGTTTATCGATAAAAAGCATAAACAAGAAGGTACCCACTTTGAGGGGCTACCTGAGGTACGTACTTAATTATAGCTGCCCCTAGTGAACGTTATTTACCTACTGTGGTGTCGTCACAGATAGACTGCGTTAAGAGCTGTCGTCATACTTATAATCAACTGTTTGTCTCTTACAAACTACGATGTGAAACATTTACCACCTAAACGCCTTACCCTTACCGTCTTATAAGGAGTATGCACAGCGAGACCGATACCCAAAGTTCTACTAGATCCCTTGATTCCCGTCTCTACATAAGTAAACTGGCGACCTGTTGTCTGCCCACCATCTCACTCATCGCGTTATCGCGCCATCAACATGGCGCGAAGTAAAACTATTGCCGCCTTGACGTCGGGCGGCCTCCGACTTGCGTCTTACTTCTTTCTTCGATGGGTAGGGACTCCGTGCTCTTAACCATGATGTGACTGTGCTGCGCTGACACTACTGACCAGGCCGCGATTCCTGTAAGTCTACAAGCATGTTGGGCGCATTCATAGCTGTCTCGCCGTGGTCGCCCAGCCGCTGATGATAATAGCCACTTCTACCGGCCATTTATACGCTGTTCGCCATTTACACTACGGCCTTTGTCTCAACTTATTTCACCGAGTCGAAATACGATGTCGTGGACGAAGTCGACGTGGCAGTGAAAGATAATGTTCTTAACCAGGATGCGCTTGATGAGGGAAGAACGGACGAGGCTGTAATTGAAGAGGAGGTTGATATCGAAGAAACTATTGCCATTACAGAGAAGCCGCCCAATCGTTTGAAGACCCTCCTCACCGGTGCTCCAAACCCGACCAGCATCCTCTTCACAATACTCACGTTCCTCGTCAACGTTGCGTGCTTGGCCATGGTCACCGACTTTGTGTATTCGCCAAAATGGTACCATCCCAGTCATGACTTATCTTTTGCCAGGATTGGCTATGTTTCCGACTCCGAGGCAAAGTTATTGGTCAGAGAACCTGATCAAGCAAAGATGCCCATTACGGTGCAACTTCGCGTCGAGGACGCCGAAGCGCCGTTCGATAACCCATTGTGGCAGAATGTTGGAGATATCTCACTAACCACCGATGACACGGACTACACCGCAGCAGTCACACTTCCACTTATTCACTCTAAACAGCGAGTATACGAGTGGATTACCTCTAACAACCACTCAGGCGAGTTTACCGCCGCTCCAAGGCCGGGAGCTATGCCGGAGCTTTTTGACGGCAAATTTACTTTTCTTTCAACATCTTGCATCGTTCCTCGGCTGCCATACAACCCATTTGACCACCCCTTAGCTTTTCCAGGTATGAAACATCTAGCCAGAGTCCTTCCGACACTTGGTGCGCAATTTATGCTGTTCTTGGGAGACTTTATCTATATCGAGGTGCCCCGGCAATTTGGACAGTCAGTCGAAAGTTACAGACAAAAGTACCGACAAGTATATGCCTCTCCCGATTGGCCTGCGATCGGCCAAAATCTCAGTTGGATCCATGTTCTCGATGATCACGAGATCGCCAACGATTGGGATTCAAAGTCCACAGGAGTCTACGAAACCGCAGTCGACCCCTGGCACCATTATCAAACCGCCGTCAACCCCCCAGAAGCAAAGAGGGCTGGTAGCGCCGGCCTCATCACTCGCAGTGGAGCGACCTACTTCTCATTTGTTCAAGGCCCTGCATCGTTCTTCATGCTCGACACTCGAACATATCGCTCCAGCAACTCTGAACCATTTGATAGTGTCAACAAAACAATGCTTGGGGAGACACAGCTTGACGACTTTATCTCATGGCTTCACAGGCCTGAGCCTAGGGGCGTGAAGTGGAAGGTTGTGGCTAGTTCTGTACCATTCACCAAGAACTGGAGGGTTAACACCAAAGACACCTGGGGTGGCTTTTTGGTCGAGCGCAGGAAGATCCTCGAAGCCATGTGGGACGCTGGTAACCTTGGTATAGGCGTGGTCATCTTGTCGGGTGACCGCCATGAGTTTGCTGCTACGGCATTTCCTCCTCCGCAGGATAGCAAATGGCCCGAAGCCGTCACAGTACACGAATTTTCAGTCAGCCCGCTGAACCAGTTCTTTTCCCCAATTCCCACGTATCTGCAAACAGATGACGAGGATGTGAAGCTGAAGTAAGTACTCCTCCCCGAGGGGCAAATTGTGATGAAATGTGACCCGGCTGTTGACACGCTTAGATACATCAACTTTGGAAATTCAAAATTCGGCGCCATTACGATCGAGAAGCTCTCAGACGAGCAAAGCAGTTTGAAATACTCGGCTTACATTGATGGGACAAACGCGTGGAATTTGACAACACTGTCGCCCGTTACAGCTTACGCCAATCGAGTTAAAGGCCCTTCTCTGTGGGACAGATTAAGGGGGCATTAGTGTTTCTCGACTGAGGAAACGAGTTTTAGATGTATTCCATACATTTTCATTGGCCGCTTCTTAAACAACTCAATAGATCAGCTACTACGAAGGCGGTTGTCTTCACGCCTTGTATTAACACTTTTGAATAGATTGGCTACGGCAGAAAATGGTTCTCGCATACTGTCGCTAACTACCTTCCAACTCACCTTGACGAATTGTGAATTATCTCTATTTTGCGGAATATCACTAGCTCCTAACATCTTATTATGCAGAATCTACTGTGTATCTTGAGATCACATCGTTTTCTCCGTTATATCTACACCCACGCCGCGGGTTGCATCCAGGGCCTTCTTGGACTTCCGACTCCTACCTCCCGTGGAATCCGTGAACAATTTTAGTCGTTACCCCTCTAGACCATTGCCTGCTCTCAACCTAGTGCTCCTATCCGCTGGTGTCTCGAACACTTCCTCTCTGGTACCCATTCCATAGGGCTCGTATAAGTAGTATACACTAAGTCGGTGGACGATAGCACGGCCTTGCACAAGCATCGCTGCGGCTTCATCTCAGGCAGGGAACGCAAGGGGAAGTAGACGGTATACTTACAAGGAACAGGACCCCTTTGATCTGTCGCATACATAGTATAACATTAATCGCTCCATGCTCGGCAGCTTGTACTCCCGCGCTACAGCTAGGCATAGAGGTCTAAGGCATAGGCTTGATGCCTAAGTGGACACGGGTTACTGAGCCAACATTCACAGCGAGGATAACCATTCTTTAGACACGCTATTTATTGTGCTTTTGGATGGTTGGCGTCTGTTCTGCTTCATTTTGGGGTTGTCCAGAGCCTGTTGGCTTAGTCGATTTGGTATTTTTATACTAAGCGATTCTCTCGTCATATTTGTGGGTGCCCCGATAGCTTCACGGTTATCAGGCAGGCTTTGTCTGACCCATTCACATGTTCAGCTATATTACGATCCACATACATGAACCATCGGCTATGTTTCTCATCTTAGATCTCACCAGCTCAGCTGGCATTAACGAAATAGCAAGCAAGCTATACATGGGGTGTGACCCGACTAGCATGCCACTGATCCTATATGCAATACTACATCAGAACTTATCGTGTCTTCTTACAGCCGGGCGTAGAAATATTGGGTGCCTAGAGACATCGTCAGAAAGGGCATTCTGCCTCTTTCTCCTGTTTGTGTGTTCCTGGTAACGCGCAGGGCACTAGTATTAATTACCCTTTCCTCTCCGAAGCCTATGATGGTTGGCGGTAAGGTCTCCGTTGCCTCTAGACTAATGCTAGGGGCTTGGCTTGAGATCACATGCCCGTGCAAGTCTCGTAGCTTCCGTTTGATATCGTTTGTCTTTTTAAATACTTATCGCGCATTAAAGATGCTATGCATATATGGACTGCCCCTCTTATCGTTGATTTCGGTGTATGTGGACTTATAGAACTGCATGGGCCTGTATTGAGGTACTGTAACAAGGGCTCGTGTGGAGGGCTTGGAAGGGTGTCTTCATTCATACGATAGTTTTCTATGGAGTCAGAGTGTCCTGCTAGATCCATTTTCCTGGCCTCTCGCGAGAGGGATCGGCTCGTTCTAATAGCCTCACTTCCTTCGCTAGGTATTGCCTTTCTAGGCCCGTATCTAAGACCTTCGCTTAGGACCTCCGTTCTTCGGTTACCTTGCCTAAGACCTCCGGTTTCCTTATTCAACTACGTATTCAACTACCCGAAATATCGGGTGTCACGGCCTTCAGCTTCTGTAACCGGTGTACGTGTGATAGGTACAACCCGCCCGTCATGGTTGGTGACGGAGCTACCACCGAGTGTGGACCCCTCCTAATAAAAAGCGTGAGAGCTGACGAGAGAGGTGCTTGACTCGCGCGATTTGTAAGTGCGATATTGGTGGGTTAATACTATTCAGCTCTTGGATAGCATCTTGTTGCTCTTCAGTTTTATTTTTCACAGGTATTAGTGTTGAGTGAGGATGGGTATAGACAGAATCCGAATAGCCTTAGTATTCCTGGAGATGGCTTTCTTGTTCTTGTTGCCATGAGGTCCATACCGAGAGGAGAGTCCTTTCGTCTTGTTTGCCACTCTCATGATATGGGTCTAGGGCTAGATATTGAGACAACTGCTTTACCGTAGAAGATGAAGATCTATACCAGAACCGGCGCTTGCGAAAGGGCGGCTAGATTTTTTTCAAGCATAGGCCCATTGATCCAATGTGGGATGGTAAGAAAGACAAACGTAGAATTAAGTTCTTTGACTCCGTTGGGGCTTTTGGCAGCCGTTATCGATCCAAGGATGACACCAGCGAAACGATTGCTATGATCAAGCTGCAGCAAAGAATTATCTTGTTGGTAACCTAATAGATGAGAGAAACCCGGTACCACACGTAGCGTACCGCTGACGGCTTTCCCTGAATCTCATGGCTTTACATCGCCCTAGCTAGAGCAGTGTTAAGGTGCCTTGATCCTAGAAGCACATATTATGCCTAGTAGTCAGCATGAAATTTAGGCCCTCAAGCTGCCTGTTCACCCCTTGTAAACAAAAAACAAAATGTGTTCGGTGCACTTCTGACTACAGTGCTCGTTATACAGATTAACTATGTTGATAATGTTGTTGTGTATGCTGGAAAGGCTGTAACCTATTCCTTACTATTCAGATCCTGTACAACAATCAGGTCAGCTTCATGATTTACATCCCTATGCCACATTAATCATGACAGCTGTCACGGAACTACGGATTAACTCCTGTGAAGCCCGACATTATTACACGTATCCTAAATCAGGGCGTATAAGCTAATAGGACATATTTGCCAGCGCAGATGAATCTTTGACCTAGGACCTTCGTGAGATAATAATAAGTCCAAACTCGGAACCGCGGAAGAAATGACATCACTGGCACCACGCGATATAAAAACCTTTGATTCGCTTTTCAACAAACAAGCATGATTGCCTAGCAGCATGCGCGCCAGGAACGCTAACTGGTTTTTGCTAGTAGTAGAATCATGATTCTTCCTCGTTCCGCATAAGACTTAATTGGCAACGCAATTGGTCGCAATTTCCTGGGTGCCAAGGTATACTCTGTTTTACTCTGGGAGAGAATTCAAACTAGGTGAATAGTTACAGGCCATTATTTTGCAACGCTATACATTCTCGATTTATACTATGTAAAGACGACTTGGTGACTCGGTGTCTTGGCACACGTTGGATGGGGGCACCCAATCAGACTTACCACGAGTAGTTTGGGTCTGCTACTTCCATCGAATCATGATACAATGTTGCTATGGTGGTTGTACAGATTCTTGTCTTGGTATGTTGGTCAACCCGAGAACACCGAGCCCTCTTAGGATATTGATTTGCCTAGACACTGGCATCGTAGAATGTTTAATGATATTAAGAAGTGGTAAGGATATCCTTTCCTAGTTACTAGATTATGTAAAGTCGGCCAACCCCTCGACTCTGTGGCTAGGGTCTAGAATAAAGCAAGAGCTTCTTGCTGATAGGCGACTCACTCCCATACCCTGACAATGGGTCAATTTTGATTCCTACTAGCCTAATTAGTACTTGGTGCTTGGGACTTTATGCAACTTAGCCAACACCCACCAAATCGATAGACCAGCTGGTTTGGAACGCCATTTAACATTCGTCTTCCAACCCGACAAAGCTATGCTTCAGTGATATCCCCCTCATAAGCCGGCGGTAAAGGTAAATTTTAACGAACTCAGGACCCGAATGAACTACGAGAAATTTCGTTGTTCATTGATAATTAAATGCCCTTATTAACTAATAACAGTCTAGATACAGTGCTAGCAGTCTGGTCGCCCATCACTAAGCTCAAAGGGTGTTTCCCCTGTACAATTCAGATAATTACAAGTGCCTAGTGAACTAGTGAGTGAGAAAAGGCGTTGATTACGTAAAGGGGGTCACAGAGGTAAAAGCGTAGTATTTAATTCTTTTTATTCTAGCGATCAAGAGCACACCCAGAACAACACACATGCGAAAAATTGACCTCCCGACTAGTTAATATACCGTCTTTTATTATGATCAAACTGTCCCTCATTTAATTTATTGCAATTACTGACTGCAGATACCTCGAAGACCTAGGAATGCGTGGGAGTAAGCCCTCCTCCTAGGGCGGCGTGCACGGCTTAGGCAGTGTACCTGTTTCACTAGGCACAAAGGCTGTAATGGAAATTCTGCTTACTAACAATCTGGAAGCCGTATGCAGGACATATTAATAAGGACCACGGCATCGTCAATGACGTCGGGGTAACCCACGGACCCTGAAATATCATCCTGGAACCTGCACGGACTCTTAAGTATCAAAATGGGCCGATCACTCCTCAATAGCATAGCTAGCGTGGATTCATCTGTCCTTGGGCCGCACAATTTCCCAGCTCAGCCTGCTACTAGTCTAACTATCCAACTACGTAGTAAGCTGCACACGTGGGAAGTGTCGGTGTATCGGACTGTTGAGCTGCTAATTGGGACTATTGTCGTTTCGCGAAGAGTCTAGAAAATACTTCCTCGGCTAATTCTCTTAACTATTACTATATAGAATGTCGCGCCCTCTTTTTCACAGCATCACCAGATACTGCATAGCTAACTGTGGCATCATGGTAGTGCTAATGATCGTCCGTCCCGAGGAAATGTCACCACGCAATAACGATCTGTGGGGCTAATCTTTTTTCGGTATGGTTGTTGGGAATAAGATGTCTTGGCATGCAGACCAACATATCCTCATGGAAGGTATCTATAAGTACTTAGGTAAGTAGAAGTCTTTAATTTGTGGACGCCTGCCTGTTGTCTACCGATAAATTGGGTTAGGCATTTAGTTCCACGGCTCCTTAGTATGGTAACAACTAAACTATTTACTGCAAGGTTAGAATAACGATTTGCCGCGGTCCCTACCTGAGCGAGAACCCGCTTATTTGAGAATGGTCCAGATCCGTGTTGGGCTATCAACTCGTGGAAATGCTGCTAGCATTACTCGTTGGCAATTCCATCATTCAGGCTAGTGTAGGTAATCAGTATCCATTCCATCGAAACTAGATAAGAGCTCCCTGAAAATTCAAGCAGACCAGAGACAATTAGCGGCGCACGTGCACCCTTCCCTAGTGTCTTAATGTAGAGTACCTAGGTAGTTAAGTATTTCGTTGGGAAAAGCTGGTGACATAAAAATATGCCATCATAGGTTAGAAACCATTAAAAAAAAAGCCTGGTCCAGTTGCTGGCCGACCAAAATTACTTGGACAGATGCCAAAGCCTCTGTCGTATTCACAACTGCACCTCGTACTGGTGGACTTGTTACTACTATACAGGCTCAACGGGTGTCCATATAATCAGGGACAGAGGTAGCCACCTGTAATTTGTGCCGTACGCTAGCCCTGATATCGTAATGTAATTAGAAACCAGAACGCTCTCTATCTCCTACATAGCTGGTTGGATTGTTGAAGTCATACTTTGATAAGGGTAGCCTGAACGTAACTAGAGCTACACTATGCAGTTGTGTATCCGCTGCTATCCAGGAATTTCGAGAACGTTGAAACCAGAGTGATCTAGAGATAATGAGAATATCCGAGGGAATGGGTAATGTCTTGGGGCACTGTGACTGTCTCCACGATTGCGACATGGTGCTGGGCTTCACACCAGTGGTTAAAAGTACAAATTGGTTAAGCCCAGAGGCCCTGCTAGTGCAGTTGCGCTTGGTCTAGTGTACCGAACTTCGTTAGGCGGGCACGCCGTCTTCGACCGGGGAACCCAGCCAGCAGGAACAATGTCCTCGATTTCGTCGATCACTGTACTGTATTAGGTTGAATAGCAACCCCAACTATCTCCTTAGAATATGTATATGCATGGGTACCTCGAGAATTTTACTTCCTGGCATCCTCCCTAGTGGTCCGTCCTTCAGCCTCAAAAACTGGTGGGTTGGCACATGGACTTATATAATATTCTCGAGGGGGCCTAGTGTGAACACTCTTTTGGTTATTCCTTTTATTTTGCCAGGCACGCCGACGCCACACCCCTTTACAGAAAGAAAAGAATCTACCGACTCAGCGCTCTGTCTTGCCAGGCTACATTACGGTCTATACGAGTCGCCCTCGTGAAATGGTCGAAAACGTCCTTCACTATGGCGGCCCCTGAGAGTATGGCGCCTCTCATACTAGGATTAGTATGGAGTATTACGGGATTGTCTTTGGTGTTCTTGAGCATGAGGGTGTTCATCAAGTGGAAATATCGTGGAAGCTTATGGTACGACGACTGGGTGCTTATATTTTCTATAGTAAGTTGAAAACAATCTATTGCCATTACATGTTATCTCCTAACTTTTCGTCGAAGAGCTTACTTTTCGTAAATGCGGGACTTATCCAAACGATTGTCAAGTTTGGGTATGGCCAGCATATCGAGGCCGTAATGGCCGATAATCCATTGAACGTCCGCTGGATTATCACATATCTGCAGGTTGTGTCAGCTGTTATACGTCTGTCGACCACTACTGCACGGATCAGCTATGGAATCACTCTGCTTCGATTGTCGAACCCAAGACAGCAAAAGTTCGTTTGGTTTGCGATCGGGTCGCTGTTGATTGTGATAACGCCATCACTCATTTTACCTTTCGTCTCGTGCATACCGTACGAGAAGATATTTAACTCTGCTATCCCAGGCACGTGCATGAGCCACAACGCGAGTCTAGGATATTTCATTTTTGAAGGAGGTTCGTGAAACACTTTCCTACAGTTGGGGGCACTACCCTAACAACAAACTTGTAACAGGTTACACGGCCCTAGTTGACTTCGCACTGGTCATTCTGCCTTGGCGAATTCTGGCAAAACTACAAGTATGGTCACTCTTATTAAACTTCTAACCTCTTGGCCGCTGACAAGGGGCTCTAGATACGGCGAGTTGAGAAACTCGGAGCGAGTATTGCTCTAAGCCTCGGTGCTCTGTAAGTGCCACGATAATCCTCTTGGGTTCAGCTGCTAATCTCACTAGTTCCGGAGTTGTCACGATCGTGAAGGTCGTTTACACGAATGAGATAGATAATTATGATTTCACTTGTATGTTTAGAACCTGACCTAGGCGCCAATAGGATTTCTCGTTGCTAACCTTCATGATGCAGACAATAGTACGGAGCTCACGGTCTGGAACGTGGTCGAACCGTCCTCCGTCATCATCGCTGCATCTATCCCCAATTTGCGTGTCTTCATCCACAAGGCCGCGGCGAATGTGAAGGCCACTCTCAGGTTGGGAACCTCACAGATGGGTACCGCGGGGAATTCGGGAAAGACGAGGAGGAGGACAAAGACGCGGACGGACGATATCTACTTGGACAACGTGCAGAAGACGATCAAGGCCATTTCAGCAGGGACAGACAAGAGGAGGGGGGAGGGTACAGCGTGGATCACATCGCAGCCAATGCGCGACGACGACAGCGAGAAGAGTATACTCTGCGAGTCCAGGGCTATTCCTAGTGCGGGCATCGTACAGGTCAACACGTTTGCGATCGAATACCCCGACGATTCTCACTCGGCGTCGACTCGGGAAGGCCAATAGACTTTGCATTAGGCGGGAGGTTGCATTCTTGATCAACCTGGTACATGAGCTGGCCCCGTCGCCGTGTTCAGTTAGAGGTCCACGTTGTATGAGGTACGGAAAATATAGAATCACTGTATAATGAATGACTGATAAAGATAGAAAAGGAAAAGTAACACGAGATACGAGGCCCCGCGATTATGAGATGTCGTCCCCTTGTCTGGACTCTGGATGCCGATGGAGTTCAACTTCTAAACGGAGCCTGTGACTAGACAGAGCATGTGCCATCTACGGGTAGGGACAGCTTACTAGTCTACCTAACTCTCTAGGCGAAGTGTAATAAGCCACTTGTAAGGAACATTAATCTGAAGTGGAAAACACCTTCTGATGCTGTTGGCGAGATAAACCAGATAAACCTGTAACTGCTGCTCGGGTTCACTGTGTGACTGTGTAGTAGGACCTAGATTACTAGTGTAGTTTTCATCACTTACAATCACTGATTTCAATCTCTTGGAAAGCATAGACATATATATCGGAAATAACTGGCTATGGAAACGCATGGGATTTTCGTAAGAAATCCAGCCAGACGTCTGAAGTCAAATAGCCCGCTATATTACAGGCAACTTATTGGATCCAGGCACCTACGTACAGGGTCCCCCTCCCCCTCACTCCAGCCCCACCTCCAAGTACCTATCGTAACAACCTTCTAAGTTAGGGGCAACTAGCGGGGCCTGCATGCACTGGAGCGGGATATCGGGGGGTCATTGTCGCTTTGGCCAGTCGACTTGGTCAACATCTACAGTTGACTGTTCCCTCGGTAGTCCCGGCGCCTTGTCTGTTGTCGAGCCTCCAGCTACATCGGCAGTGCGTCGCGGTGATTACTGCATTGCGATAAGAAGAAAAAGAAAGAAAAGAGTTCGGGACAACTGACAGCATGGTGTCTTCCATCTGCCGCTTTCGAGCAGGATGTCTCAAGGTGAGGGCTTCACGAGCACGGCTCCCCGTTCCTGTAGTACGTCTTTGGTGAGTTAAGAGCAAGCAAGGCCCTACTCTCAACTTTCCGTCATATAGCTAAGGTTCAATGTATATCTACACAGCCAATCTATGAGACACTACTCGCTCGGATCATCGCCGTCCCAATCCCCTAATCGTCATGGTATCTGGACCCCGGCAACGGGAGCACCCGTGGCTGTAAGCCGAGAGGAGGGGTCGAGGGGGCTCGCCTTTGCGACCACAGATGAGAAGCCGCACCGCTGGGGCAATATTCTGTAAGAATCGAAGAGCGTAAAAGGCTTTGTCACTCGCTCTCTGGCAAATAGTTATTAACCTCTCCTAGTCACTATTTCTGGCTAAGGTTTGCCAAGCCCTGATCATAATACCTTCGGTGTCGCTCACGTTCTCAAGGGACAACTGCCGATGCAGCATTTGCGTCAACCAAGATACGAGGCAACGAAACTTCAATACCTTCGAGGTGAATCTCGTCGTCTCTTCGATATGTTCCATACCGTCGACGCTAACATTAAGGTCATAGCTCCCTGAGGATATCAAGCCAACTCAAATAAGAACCACCGAAGCCGGCATCGAGATTCAGTGTCCGTTCTCACCACACTGATTGGCCTAGAGTTAGTGCTGATTCATTATAGGGTCTCACGATTCGCATGTGAGCTTTTATAATTGGGATTTCCTTGAACCTTACATCAAAGGAGATAGACCCCAACCAGAGGACGTCGCGTTAGTATCCCTTCTTGCCTATTGGAACTTCAACTTAGGGTATTTTCGTCAGGGTAGAGCATTTTGGCGCCGAAGGACACGCCGACGCACACATCGACTACAGCGAATTCCAGAACAATGAGACACGTGCTGTTGGGCGCTGGACGGACACCATTGTAGGGATACGATTTTGTAGCTTCCCGACTTTAGTGTACCCTGCTCACCTATTCTACAGAAACGAAAAGGGTTTGCTTTCGTTACTGGGGTACCAACTGAGTCGGCCAAGCCGACTGAAGACCTGCTTCGAAAAATCGCTTTTATACGTGAAACTCACTATGGTGGCTTCTACGACTTCATTCCGGATCTGGCCCACGCGGATACTGCGTATACAAACATTGCGCTAGCTGCGCAGTATGTCTTCAACAGTCTTTTCCATCTCATTCTTTTGGCTGACTTATCCGTCGCCGCGCTTACATATCCTCCAATTCATGCACAAACGCCAAGTGCATGCAGCTGCTAACTTGAACACCGACAGCACAGATACGACTTACTTCACCGACCCTGCTGGGCTGCAAGCCTTTCATCTTCTGTCACACACGGATTTAAGCTCATCTGGTGGACTCGGAACAGACCTAGGAGGCCAATCCTTGCTTGTTGATGGTTTCCACGCTGCTCAAATTTTGAAAAAGGAAGACCGAAGCCTATTTGATATTTTGGCCAACGTTGGAATTCCTTGGCATGCGAGCGGCAATGAAGGTATCACCATATCTCCCGATAAACTATATCCAGTGCTCGAGTACGACTCTGAATCAGAGCGGGTGAGCCGCGTACGATGGAACAACGACGACCGAGGCGTGGTCCCTCTTGGGGGCAGATTCTCGGAGATGCAATGGTATCAGGCAGCCAGGAAGTTCAAAGAAATTCTGACTCGGAAGGACCTTGAGTATTGGTATCAACTCGAGCCCGGTACACTCGCTAGTAAGTACACACCTTGAACTCATTGTTGCTGTTGCTCTAGGATCCTGACCCATCACGCAAAGCTTTTGACAACTGGCGAGTGTTACACGGCCGGAGCGCTTTTACCGGGCTAAGGAGAATATGCGGTGGCTACAGTAAGTGTCGTCGACTTCTACATCTACATGCGAGTCCGTCACGTGCAGGTAAGCTAATGGCTTTCATACAGTTAACCGCGATGACTACGTTTCGCGATGGAAGAACACAAACTATACCAGAGATCAAATCTTGAAGCAGGTCATCGGTTAGTTTAGTTGGATGAATGCATACGTGGAATGTAGAGCTATCTCCTAGAATCAGACACGTGATGCATTCACACTCGACAAGTAAGGAATGCCCTCAGAAATGCGCAAACGAGACGCGTCAGTGCGTGCTCTCTTCCCCTCATGTTCGTCCGCCATCTCCAACCGGCGGCCTCCGACCGCCAAGGACTTGGTTCCAATGAGGAGTCCGTCCTTGGGCAATCCAAAATTACAAGATTCTACCACACATACGCAGTAACCTAGTATTGCATATCGCTACCGGGGTTTCTCCTCTGGGCCCTACAACCCACTGCACACAAACGTCATCCCTTTCGGTCCGTCGTATTAGAGGCTCCATTGTGCTGCACCCAGTCCGCAAAAGACGGCGACGTGCATGTATGGGATCGGAATGTGAGCAGAGCTAGACCGAGTAAATTCTACAAAAGTACACGTATACGCATCGTAGCTGTCTACCAATCATATACTAAAGGGTCGACCTGCGACTTAGTTGCACCTGGCGAGTGTTTTCAGAGTTCTCCTCTATATTGCCTAGGCACTTCATCTACACGAGTTTTCCCCGGCTTCACTCGCCCGCATTGCTTGCGCGTCAACTGCTAGAGAGAGCGGGATTTTGGACAATTTGGCCGACAACTCAAGATGGCGGACATGAACACCGGGCTCTTCCCCCACGACAACATGCCGGTCCCCAAGTCGGACCTTGTCATGCCCCTCTTCTCCCTCAAGGGCAGGACGGCGATCGTGTCTGGAGCCGGCGCGGGCATCGGGCTCGCGGTGGCCCATGCATTCGCCGAAGCCGGCGCCAACGTCGCCATCTGGTACAACTCGAACAAGCAAGCGATAGACGAGGCGGCTGCGATTGAGGGGAAATTCGGAGTGAAATGTAAGAATCCCATCCCCCTTGCGCTCTTCAGTTAGGCCTGCTTGGGCTGTGCCATCGGTGGCTCGCTCTCCTGCGAGACGCGGAGCTATCCCACTAAAAGACATAAAACGCACGCAGGTAAGGCCTACCAGGTGAACATTAGCACGTACGAGTCGGTCAAGGCGGCCGTGGACGAGATCGTGATGGACTTCAACGGGCGGCTGGACGTGTTCGTCGCGAACTCGGGCATCGCGTGGGAGGAGGGGCCGTTCATCGACGGGTCGCTGGACACCATGACCAAGTTGTTCAAGGTGAACATCGACGGCACTTTCTACTGCGCCAAGGCGGCGGCGCTGCACTGGCGGCGGCAGCGGCTGGAGCGCACGACGGTCGACGGCAAGCCGCTGGAGAACTACCTCGCGGGGAGCTTCATCTGCACCGCGAGCATGAGCGGCCACATCGCCAACATCCCCCAGCAGCAGGCCGTGGTGCGTTGATCCTGGCCGTTTTTCGCAGCCGCGCCTGGCTAGCTACTACTGGGAGAGTCTCGCTGACCCTGGACGTCGCAGTATAACGCATCCAAGGCTGCGGTCATCCATGCCTGTAAGTTGCGCCGGGCGGAATACGGCCGCTGTGAGGAAAATGAGCGTCCACTACTGATGAATTCCCCCCGATATCACAGGCAAGTCCCTCGCCGTCGAGTGGACGGGATTCGCCCGGGCCAATTCGGTCTCGCCGGGCTATATCAAAACCGACATCTCGGCCTTCATCCCCGAGCAGACGAAGAACGTCTTCAAAGACAAGACGCCGATGGGGTAAGTTGTCCCGGTGACGTTGCGTGCCGCTTCCCCATCTCGGAGAACCTGGCTGCTCACACAAATGCAGGCGAGAGGGAGAGCCCGGCGAGCTCAAGGGCGCGTATCTGTACCTGGCATCGGATGCATCCTCTTACACGACTGGCATTGACATCCTCATCGACGGGGGGTACTGCGCACCATAGTCTCATGAGTGAAGAATTCTCCCTGCACGGTCCGTCATGCAGGTCGAATCTAGTCTTCCGAGGCTGTTAGACTGGTCGTGTGATATACGTATTTAGTCGAGTCCTTTGAGAAGGGGGTTAAGAGAGATCGGAAGTTCGGGTTAGGTGGATCCTTGGCTCATGGAACCAGGGTCTAGGTGTAGAGGCACTGAAGTCCGAGGCATACTACCCAAGGTTACCCTAGGTTACCTACTTCCTATACTTAGGTACTACAAGCAAGGAATCGAAGCTTGAAGACTGCCTAGCTCGGGCGGACAGGAGTGCTTAAGTATCCTGACGTTATATGGAGCCGTAGATGTAGCCTGGTTACGTACTAGGCATGTCTATTTCTACCACAAATAGGACTACAGCTACTTGTAAGTACCTAAGGATATGCACTCATGGGTGGCGTACAGCCTTGTGTCACTGGGGATTCGCCTCTGACGATGATGGTCTGAAGCCCGAGACGGGCCGGGGATAGGCTGTCTACCCCTCAGAAAACTACCTGGGTACTATGTAGGTACATGGACAAGTGTAGAAACGTACAGAAGTCAGGACAACATCGCCGTGCCGCCTGTCCTTTCATAATAGCTCACGATGAGCCAGCCATGGACATACTTACACCCCCACGAGTCGACTTCGCGAGGTTCGAGATAACTATATCTGTAAAGCGCTTGCAAGTATTCTATCTTTAGGCGCGGGGCCTAACTATAAGTAGATGAGCACCTAAATTAGGTACTAACCTGTCCCTGTGGAGCCAGGATCCAGAGCAGCTACCCGATCAATACAGGTACTTGAAGTTGTATGACTTTCTTAGGTACTTACTTAGGTACCAGTGGCATTCCCCCTCATCAATTTTGTGCCTCAGAAGAACCCCACACTTAGCTGCTGCCCCTGGAACAACCTGAATCCAAGGGCTGCTTTGCCCCCCCCGTCTGGGTTCGCCCAATAGATCTCGGTACTTTCGAAGCCTAACCTATTAGTAGGCAGGGCACGTCGAGGCTAGGCGCCTGTCCATGGCTGGACTAGTACCTTCCCTCTCCGCCTTAATACCTGCCTACCAAGTAGGTACCAAAAACACTTGCACTTATCGCCGCTTCGAGCCCTCCCGCCTCCCAGCCCTCATCGTATCCTTGTCATCCTCACTTTGCCCACCCGACGAACCTTTGGCCGTTACAACGAATACCCTTCCAACTCTTGCCGCGACTCAAAGCCTACCTGCACAGTTAGTTTCGAATAGAAGGCGACGCTCCGGAAGATCGCTTATCGGCGCAAGTGAGCAAATCAGACGTCCTGCAAAGGCGAACCCACCGCCCAACATGGACGCTGGAGGCGAGCACGCCTCTCCCCCCGCCGACGAGCAGCAGCAACAGCAGCAACTCCAGCAGCAGCAACAGCGCAACGCTCACGTCGACAATGCGATTCGTGCAATCCGCCAGAAGAAGCCTCTTCCCGAGATCGACTTCACCATCCACACCATGGAAGACGGCACCCAGGTCAACACCACCGAACGGGTCTGCAAAGGTACTGCCTAATTCAACCCCATCGCCCGCCTGCCTACCTGTCCGCCTCGTCGCCATCGTGCCGGGTGCGCACGATAGCGTGTCTATTTGGCGAGGCGCATGGTGACGGGCCGGGGTACATGGCCATGGTCTGACAAGGTGGTCTACAGATGTCCAGGCTCCCGCCACGTTCAAGCCCACCGACGAGCAGTTCTTCGAAGACGAGTCCCGAACCAAGCCCAACATTACCTTCCTGAAGCAGCATTTCTACCGTGAGGGCCGACTGACCGACGAACAAGCGCTGTGGATTATCAAGACCGGCACCGACCTGCTGCGCCAAGAACCAAACCTCCTCGAGATGGATGCTCCCATCACCGTGTGCGGTGACGTGCATGGCCAGTACTACGATCTCATGAAGCTTTTCGAGGTCGGTGGTGACCCGGCCGAGACAAGGTACCTATTCTTGGGCGACTACGTGGACCGAGGCTACTTCAGTATCGAATGTGTCCTCTACCTGTGGTCTCTAAAGATACACTATCCCCAGACCCTCTGGCTGTTACGTGGAAACCACGAGTGTCGCCATTTAACCGATTATTTCACCTTCAAGTTGGAGTGCAAGCACAAGTATTCTGAAGCTATCTACGAGGCGTGCATGGAATCTTTCTGCAGCCTCCCACTGGCCGCTGTTATGAACAAGCAGTTCTTGTGCATCCACGGTGGTCTGAGCCCAGAGCTGCATACACTCGACGACTTGCGAAATGTAAGCTAACTCTTTTCCCTTTACCCTTCTTCCTTCTTCTTTCTTGTTTTGCTCTAGTTTATCTTGCTCGTCGGTTTGTATTCTTACCACTGGGCAGATCGACCGTTTCCGTGAACCGCCTACCCAGGGTCTGATGTGTGATATCCTGTGGGCGGACCCCCTTGAGGATTTTGGCCAGGAGAAAACAAACGAGTTCTTTATGCATAACCACGTTCGGGGTTGCTCTTACTTCTTTTCATATCCCGCCGCCTGCAACTTTTTGGAAAAGAACAACCTCCTGTCCATCATTCGCGCACACGAAGCCCAAGACGCTGGTTATCGCATGTATCGCAAAACGCGAACCACGGGATTTCCTAGTGTAATGACCATTTTCTCTGCGCCCAATTATCTCGATGTCTATAACAACAAAGCAGCGGTGTTGAAGTATGAGAATAACGTTATGAACATTCGACAATTCAACTGCACCCCGCACCCTTACTGGCTGCCCAACTTCATGGATGTCTTCACTTGGTCTCTGCCTTTCGTGGGAGAGAAGATAACCGACATGCTCATTGCTATACTCAGCACCTGCTCCGAAGAGGAACTCCAGCCAGACACCCCGTCCTCGACAGCGGCCCCACAGTCTCCGCCTCTTGCGAGCCCGGCAGACGCATCCCTTGAGGCTAGGAAACGGGCTGTCAAGAATAAAATCCTTGCCATCGGGCGTATGTCTCGAGTCTTCAATGTTCTCCGCGAAGAATCAGAAAGAGTCACTGAGCTGAAGACCGTTTCTGGTGGACGGCTACCCGCCGGCACTTTGATGCTTGGTGCCGAGGGGATTAAGAATGCCATCACAAGCTTTGAAGATGCCCGAAAAGTTGATTTGCAAAATGAGAGATTGCCGCCGAGCCATGAGGAGGTCGTAAAGACCCAAGAGGAGGAGCGGCAACAAGCGTTGGAACGAGCCTCACGAGAGGCTGAGAATGACACGAAGCTACATTCACTTTCCAGGAGACTTAGCATGTAAGCACCGCTCTCCCCCAATCAATCAACAGCCAATATTTGTTTTGATTCGTTCTTACACATATATAGGGATCGCAAGCGAACATAATTTTTCGCGTTTGTATACTAGCTAGTGTCCGGGTGACGAACCGTGATGGATTAGACGATTCAGTTTATACCACTCTGCCGAATGGTCTATTTGAAATGTGATCTTAATCCTCCCCCCAACTGGTATAAGGGGATACCTGACGCTTAGATTTGGTGCCTTGCTAGGGGTCAACATGGAGTAAAAACGCTCGCGGGAACGGAGAGTGACTCCCCCACATGATTTACGACTTGTTTGGACTGAAACGAGGAGACGCAAGGAGCGGCCAACTTGGAAGAATGCTTTGAGCCAAAGCAGAAAATGAAATAATCAAGATGAGTACACATAATAATATTGGCTTCGCCAACCTGTCAGCGCGTTAATAGTAAGCCCGTCTGGAAATACATCGCGAAATACTGCGCTGTCGCTCCGGGTAAATGGTTGTCAGGCCATGCCCTCTTACAGCTGGTGAAGAGTGCGTACGATTATATCTTCACATAAGAATTCCCCGGGGATCGGAATGGGCGGAAGATTCTCGGTTGGCTCTCTGCTCCACAGCCGAGGTCGTGACACTAACTCGCATTGTCTCGCGCCGCGAGGGAACCGGGTGATAAATACCGACAATCTGGCTACACCATCAAAGGCTCTACCACACTAAATGCTACGGCGACTCCTCACGCTACTCCACAGGCGATGCGGGGCAATATGGGAGTAGGTATTGAACACATAATGTGATGGTGGCTGATTTGTGTCGTTCTGTGTCGCGTACACCGAACACCGAAGTGTAGGTATTTAATCCCCACGTCTCACTTGTGTGATAGCAGAGGAAAACCTCGCACTCTTTTCTGTTTGACTCGTTGAAATCGCTACCCGTGATAGTTTCCCCTGGCAGTGGAGGGTGATAACTGACAGCAAAAGGCGACGAGTATCAACAAGTCACAGCGCGCCCCCGTATCCTTTTGCTTCCCTCGCACGAAACGGTGCGAATACAATAGACCGCGAATAAACTTAGAAAGCTTCTCAGAGAACCATCATGGCGCCGCCCGTGTCAGGATTCAAGCTCAACGCGAACGGCGTGCCGGACTTCGATGCTCTGCCTCTCCGGAAGGGAGATCCTCGTCTCGCCGCGTGGGGACTCTACGGCGACAAGGACGAGCTCGGCTTCTTAAATCGATTGACGGACGAGAGGGTCGCCGCGGCCGCGCGGGAGCAGATAAAGTCCGGAAAGCGGTAAGCGCGTGTGCTGAAGTCATCACCATCCCCCCTTCCCCCCCTCCCAAAGGCCCGATCCGTACAGACTTGTCTCAAACAGGCAACGCGAGTCTGTAAGTACAAGCCATCATTCTGACTATGATGTTTTAGAATATCCCTGAACTGGCCTCTGAATGCGCAGCCGCATGGCAAGGCGTTCTTCCAGCGCCAGACTTTCCACCAGGAGCTGCTCGCCAAGACACCGCGGACTGTCAACGACGACGGTGTGTGAATCCTTCATCACTTCTCTATCTTGTTCTGCTCCTTCCCCAAGAGTATGACTGCGGTCTATCGGGGCTGGTCAGAGCTATGGAGGCTTTCCACACTCTCGGAACGTGTATGGGTCACTCCCCGAACGACTATTGCTGACGGCTTATAGTGTGGACTTTCAACTCCCAAGTCTCCACGCAGTGGGATGGCTTGCGACATTTCGCTTATCAGGATGTTCAGCTATTTTATAATGGAACCAAGCAGAGCGATATTCATCATGTTGATGAGAAGACGGGCGAGAGGTGTACCACTCTGGGCATTCAAGGTATGTTTTCCCGATTTTTGCTGACAGAGCTATGGTGTGGTGGTATGAGTCAGATAATAGTTGGATGAGCCTGAGAGATTACAGCCGCAAGGAAAACCCGTGATTGGTTGCGAATAATGGGAGATGCGTATTTATGCCAAGGACCTCAAAAGGGGTGGTACGGAATGAAAAGCTAACTGTGATAACAACAGCTTGGTCTAAGCAGGGTATTGTCGGTCGTGGGGTGTTGGTCGATTATCACAGCTGGCGATTGTCGCCTGAAGGTCAGGCACAGTCTAGAGTCAAGGACTATGATTCTTTCGAGTCTACATCGATTCCCGTTGAGGACCTGAAGGCCTGTCTGAAGGCGCAGGGGACAGAGCTCAAGTTCGGCGACATCTTGTTTATTCGCTCCGGTGAGTGGATTTATCCTCCCCCTTTCCCATTGGAAATTAGAGCGGGAGCCTTTCGTTAGGAGCCCTCACGCAGGGTCTCGTGCGCCCACGACGAAGTCGACTAGCAATACAAGATATCTAGGCAAGACCCCTACTGATCACATCATCTATACCAGGCTTCATGGCATCACGCGAGACTAAAACGGAAGAAGAGCTCTCTTCCTACCGAGCCACCGTCCCGCACCACTTCGGCGGCGTGGAACAATCGGAGGACCTGCTCCGGTGGATCTGGGACCACTTCGCCGCCGTGGCGGGCGACCAGCCGTCCTTCGAGCGCTGGCCGTCCACGGAGCCCTGGTACATGCACGAGGTGCTCCTCGCGGGCTGGGGGTGCCCTATCGGCGAGCTGTTCGACCTCGAGGAGCTCGCGGTGCACTGCCGCCAGGCGGGCCGCTGGACCTTCTTCATCAGCAGCGAGCCGTGCAACGTGCCCGGCGGCGTCGCAAGCCCGCCGAACGTGCTGGCCATCTTCTAGAGAGCGGGCGGGAGAGCACTCAAAGGGGAATCCGGGTGGGTCCCGGCGTGTCAATGGGATTGATCTTTGTGATTTCTACGTGACGATTCTCTGAGGCTTGGTTCCTTTTTTTTTTCCAGATTTTATGTTCCAGGTGAGCGTGAGGTTAGGTTGATTTAGGTATCTATGAGGCGGTGTCGTGGCTAGCGAATGTCGACTATCTAAGTATATGCTAGCATTATTGTGTACTCGTCTCACATATCCTACAAATGCTCGGTTCTCTAGTATTTAATCTTTTGGTTCTGGTTGAAACGTGCTTAATATACGGAGAGGAAGAAGAGCAAATAGAATATATTAAGGCAGTAAGTCAAGTTATTCATTCCCCGCCGTTAATTATTCGTCTAACACTAAAACTCCCAATTTCCCACTATTATTTTACCCTCACCGGCGATGATTTCTTGGTCTAGACGTTGTAGACTGGCTTGGACGGCGCAAGTCCGACCAGTTTCTCGCCCGTCAGCCTAAACTTGGGGCTCCTTTGTACCAGACAGCTCAGCATTCTTGGACAAGCCCCCGCACCTCGCTGAACTCGAAACTTCGTCTCGGGCAGGGCCTCGTACACGCCTAGCGAGTACTCTGGCGCGAATGTTGTAGATCTGGGCCAAGTATTTCTTCTGCGGCGGGGTCGTTAGTGAGGGTATGTCCCCGACGGCGAGGGCGGGCTCGGCGGCGTCGGTGCGGAGCTTGTGTGGGCGAAGCTGTTGGGGGGCGTACTGCCTGTTGCCGACGTGGTTGGCGTCGACGCGCATCGGGCCGTCGAAGTTGAGCGACGAGAAGGGGATCTGGTGCAGGTTCACGCCGATGCGTGGTGGTTACTGCGCGTCGCGGTAGAAGAAAATGCGGAACTAGAGCAGCAGGCCCAGTCCGGCGAGTTCGCCGACGCCCGGCACCATGCTGCCGAGCGAGAAGGCGGCCTGCTCGACGGTCGCGGTGGGAGTTTTCAGGGTTCTTGTTCAGCACCAGGGCGGCCGAACTCGTGCATCGGGAACCTGTCGCGCGGCCAGACCTTGGTCACGTCGAAGGGGTCGAAGTCGAGCATGTCCGGGTCGGCCTCCTCGGGCTGCATGATCTGGACCTTGGCGGTCCACTCGATCTCGTCGCCGCGCTCGATCGCCTCCCAGAGGTCGCGCTTCGAGTAGTCCGGGTCGATGCCCGACCACGTGGTCGCCTCGGCCCGGTCGAACTGCTTCTGTCCGTGCTTAGCGATGAAGTAGTACTCATAATTGCCCTCCTTGGTGTAGAACTTGATGGCGAACCCGCGAGGGTTTCTCGCCTCGTCGGGGAACTCCCTGCCCAGCGTGACGGTGGAGAAGCGCACGAAAACGGGCGTCTTCTCTCCTTTCTTCTGCAGGAACTTCGCTTTCTGGGGCTGTCGTCAGTCACAGTACAGGAACGGATATCAGATTCCCAAAGCTTGCCGTCAGCGATGAGACGTCCTGCGTACACTCAAAGTATCCGAAAGCGCCACTTCCGCAGGGGTGGACCATACCTGAAAGCTGTCAGCAAGTCACGGAGGCAACGAGACATGACGCCTTACGCTCGAAGTTCTTGGATCTATTGAAGTGCTGCTGTTTCTGGAAGAAGAACACGTCGCTAGCCATGGGGATGCCCCCAACGGTCTTGCCATGGCAGCTTTGCGGGGTTCAGTTTGCTATCCTCAGAGGCTCGCCTAAGGAAGACTCACGGGTCTGGAAATGGGATGCCCTCGTTGTTGGTAAAGTAAGGGCTATCGTCGACTCTCTTCCTGCCGGCCACGGTACCGGACACCTTGGCAATGATATCTGCAGGGTCCTCATTCGAGCTCATCATGTGGCTGACGTGGTTGCCCCGGTGCTCCGCCGAAGTCGCGCTCTGTATCCCCTGAGCGATGGTCTCGAGGGGATGTTGAGAGAGGCTCCATTGGTTACTATTTGAACCACCTAGGGCGCTGGCAGCCATTTTCGAGATTAAGTGAGAAGCAATCTTGAGCAACCTTTTTTTCACGCTATGAAGTCCGCAGACGTTCTTGGTCGGGGCTTCTCACAGCAATGGTGAAGGGTCAGTCGGGACGCTGAATTAAATAGTCAACCCATGGATCCGTGTACCATACCTTATTTGTCCCTTATTTCGTCATGATGTGATGATGACATTGTCAACATATCACTCTTTCACACACGATGCTTCCGGGCCAAGACCTCACATGTACATAGCCCAATTGTAAGACAATACAAAAAAAATAGTATCTGGCTATTCTCGAAAGGGGAATGGGAGGTCTGAATAACTAGACCCGTCGAGAATGATGGTTAGACATAGGAAATCTGCACGGAGATAGCAACGGTCTACCACTCTGTACCCCAGGTTCATCACTCTTGTCTATCAACTAGAACGAACGGTCTAACGCCCGTAAGAGTCGTTCCGGGGCGAGGCTAGGATAAGGCGTAGTGAGGTTCAGTTACCACTAGCTACAATTTAGCAGCCGCACAAGCTCCGTCATGACACAGTCGTGCCTTAGTTCCCGTTCGAGATAGGAGATCAGCTCCTTACTTGAAGTCCATGGACCTGCGGGCGTGGTGAGCATCCAGTAGTGAAATCTACCTACTGCGCTTCCTTACTATGTAGGTCGATATTCACACGCACACGAACTTGGCCAAGACGTAGGAACGCGCGGGTAAACAGCGTATCAGAGGGCTCCTTTACTAATACACCGCATGCAAGCTTACATAATGGTAACTAAGCCAGAACGTTTCCAAACGCCCGAGACTTGCTATGGTAGCCTGCCTACCTAGGTAGGTAGCTTACCTCTTCGTATGTCCATTGATTGGCTTATAGCTTATTTTCAAAAGTTATTGCATTCATTGATACTCGGGTCTCTGAGAAACCATAGAAGGCGTAGTTAGGTAAAGTCGCACCAACACTTGAGAGTTTATCTAAACAGTATAGTCTCTCAAGACCTCGAAGCCTCTAATTGTTCTCACCGGCCTTCCTCAGAGTTGGCCGGTTCGTCTCTTCGTAAATTGGGAGCCCAAGAGTAAACAACCCAATCATGTCCTGCATATTTGTCCCCCTCCCCGCCCTCCACTACTTCTTATTACCCCTGGGTGTGAAAGCTCTGCTCCGCGCGAATGATGATGCCGTCAAAGTCTTACAGCAGAAATGGCCATCCCCATTCGGCTCACGGTACTTCAATACGCCATATTATGGAACATGTGGTGGGGGGGGGGGGGGGGGGGGGGGGGGGGGGGGGGGGGCGGGGGGGGGGGGGGGGCGGGGGGGGGGGCGGGCGCGGGGCGGGGGGGGGCCGCGGGGGC
>MU281351.1:437788-498684 GCA_022385595.1 Xylaria palmicola
TAGTTACTCATTCATGGCCCTCCCCACTTTGGCCCCGGTTCTTAAAATCCCCCAAATTTTGTAAAATGTGTTGACCCCCCCCCCCCCCCCCCCCTCCTAACCCCTTACAGAAGCACACGCAGCCAAATGAGACACATATAGGTCTCGACTCAGGTTATTGGCTATAAGGGGTCACAACGTCAGAACTCAACCTGTGAGAAGTCCTAACAATAAGGCCCACACAGGACTAAACAGGTGGAGAGAGACCGTGGATCTTAGGACCCCTAAGTTGAATATTAGATGAAATTAAGTTATTCCAAGCCCTCGAAAGTGCCCTTGTCACATGCACATGTTTTTATGCAGCAATGCGGCTCAAGAACTATTGGGGCATGTGTCGAGATCCTTGCAGCTGCACGGGGCCAGCAAAATAATATATGGTTGCAATTTCAATGTGACATCGGCAATAAAACACATATTTGACAAGTCCTTTTGCAACCATCCCCCCGACTTATTAATCCAACCCCTTTCATTCAAAGTAACCGTTCGGCTTCTTAGATCATCAACATGGCTTTGTCGGTGCAGTCCCACGTACAGGTAACGGCAAGGGTCAAGATTAGAGCTACAGTTTGGTAGTAGTAGAAGCTTCAATATATCACTTAGAACCAATATAATGAACATAATGATGATTTTATTGTCTTAAACCACCCTTCATTGATGATCAGGAAGCTGTGAACATGGAGAGGTTTTTAGAGCGGCGAGACATAACAAATCAGGTCATAAAAGACTCAACAGCAGGAATGCTTCAGTTCATGGTGTCATAAATAAAAAATGAAAACAGCCTTGCTTAAGGTGAGTCTCTTGAATTAATCTCGTGGATTGCTGACAGGTATCTAGCTCAGCCGGTTCGGGATTGGTCCTGACCCCTCGACGCCGGCTTCACAGAATCGCATTCAAAAATGATAACAGCCCGAACTCCTCTCGTGCTTCCTGAATAGATGATATCCGACCTGTTCTTGAGGGTCATGAGAGCACAGAATTGATGGTCTGTAACCGAGGTATTATTCAAGTGATCGTCACGGAGGAAGGGAGGTAGCCCCGATTGTGGAATTTGATGCATATTGTGGATGTTGTCATAATTACGAAATATTAAGACGAGAAGGCAACTTGTTGGCCAATTAACAAGCCCACTCTTATCTGTAAAAATCTAGTTGGTTTTTTGAAACATAATAGCAAAAGAGCTCCAAGTTAACGGTGGGTTTTGTTGACACGGTCGTTGGATATTTACGTAACTTTTGAATCGATCTCATTGGTTGCTGGACAATGTCATGGAGTTTCGCAAGTGATGTTGCTTTCATATGCTGACACGCCTGTATATCTTGGCAAGCCATGGTATTGGTGTTCTTGCAGGTGAAAAACACCAGAGAACCTTGAGAGTATGGCCCGGGGAGCGCGCCACTGTCAGACCACGTTGATTCAGCAGTGCATTGACGCGATCCCGACGCACCCGATTTCCTCGACGGGAATGGTTCCTCTCCCCATCCCGCGCCTCAACTCGACTACCCCTACATAGTAGAGCCAAGCAAGCACGACTCCTCAGCTGCACAGTAGAAGCTCCGGTTCGGATGCAGACCAGTGGTCTTTGCTTTTAGTCACCGTTTGAAGATCGTTGGAGGCTAACCAATACTGATACTTATCACCCCAACCTATAGTCCATATCGGGGATACCGAGGCAGCCCACGCCGAACACTGTGTATCTCTGACCAAACAGCGGCTGAGGTGGAGGTCGGACGACGCACGAGGCCACCAATAGCCACCGACCCTGGGGCCAGTGTGGTGTGGTGTGCAAGTGATCGGACCATTCAGAACCAGGCACGGGGCTGGCGGAGGTGAGGGGGAGGCGTTCAGGCGTGGGATGGCCAAGGAAC
Source organism: Xylaria palmicola (assembly GCA_022385595.1). Classification (NCBI taxonomy): domain Eukaryota; kingdom Fungi; phylum Ascomycota; class Sordariomycetes; order Xylariales; family Xylariaceae; genus Xylaria; species Xylaria palmicola. Next base: position 439,693 of record MU281351.1, read on the forward strand.
AATGTCCCCCGCACGTTGTGCGTTAATCCTACATGCGCCCGAAGCGTCGACCGTCGACTTGTCACATCGCGTGGCCTGTGGACGCAGCGGGCAGTTGAGTGCTGCGCTTGCTGGGATCGAAGGACGCGAGGGATTTGAGGGGCAGAAGGGCCGAAGGATGGAGCCCGGCGGCTCGGGGTCTCGTGGAATATATAAGATGAGGTTTCTCCCGTCTGCCAAAGAGGTTCTCGCTTCTCTCCCCACGCACGATAAGCCCCCGCTACAGTCACGCCAGTCCAGAAAACCAATCAACACCGAGAGTCAACCTCTACCACACACACCCAACCATCACCATGGCGCCCTGCTCCTGCACCAGCTGCTCCTGCAGCGACTGGTAAGCTCAAGCCACCGCCGTCTCACCTTCTGAAGACCTCCAAGCTGATCCTGTTGGCATAGCTCGTCTTGCTCCTGCTGCGTGAGCCGCGTCCCGAACACCCAAAGTCTTCTACTATTGGCTGACTGAAACCTATACAGAGCCACTAAGCATTACTATCCATACGGAGCCTCAGTTGCTTTGCCGAGAATGGAGGGGGGGCGATAGACGCAAGGAGGGGTAGAACGTACGACCAAGCGCGAATTGTTAAATGGAGATGGCCATGATTTTAGGGGATGTCATTAGGTAGCTGCTACGAAATGTGAGGCTCCATCACTGAATATGAGTTCCCGAGTGCAACCGTGTTGAGATGTGATATGTTGCTTTCCCCTGATGCCGTAGCAAATAAGTGTCGTGGGGAGGACTGTAAGCTGGTACCAGTTATGACGCAGGTTCCTTGCCCCTCAGGATCAGCTATTTTGACCTGACTAGGATCCCCCCACGGGTGGGAACTTGGCGAGCCATTAGATAATGACCCTGAGGTACCCTGAAGGATCAAGGACTTGATGTACTGGGGTCTTCTATCCAGTCCCTCGGTATGCCAGGGGGCTTACAAGCACGCAGATCTCTGGCAAAACACATTTGACGCTACCCTAGCTCCTTTCTCAAATGCCCAGAGCAGAGAAGTTGTGTTGGAAGTGGTGGGGAATTTAGGAAGACTTGGTCGAATGTAAACTAGGTGGTTTTTTGTGCATTTCAGCCCCCCAAGCCAGCAGGCAGATATTTCCCCTTCGAGGTTAGCATTTCTCGGGGGGTTGCGAAACTGGCAGGGTCACGCGGTTGCGGACGAACAGGCCTAGAACTCTATACAAATTGGAATTTACATTAGCATAACTATCGAGATCAGTGGCTCACGGTCGACCGCTGCAGTCTTCATCCTTGAGAACCGCCTCTACGATACCTCCAGCCCCCTCTTCCGGCGGTGGCCATATCTTGGTAACCCGCAGACCAACATTTCCGAGCAATGCCCCCCACCGTCGTGCCGTACGTTCCATGCCGGCGTTGAAGCACGTCATGGTGAGATCAAGCATGGCCACGTACGGCGAGGCTGTCGTCTCGGGGACGATTATCTCATGGATATACAACTTGGAATATCCCGGCTTCATTGCCTCCCTCACCTTGGTCAGGATCTCGTCGCACTTATAATCAGACCAATCATGTAGAATGGAATGATAAAAGTACGCGCGAGCATCTGCATGGACGTTAGTGTAATGTGAGAGAGAAAAGGGCGCGTGCTCACCTTTGGCCGCCGGCTGATCGGTGAAGAAGTCGTAGCCCATCGCTTCGACATCCGGAGGGAGATCACGGCAGTTTTTGATCACATCGGGCAGGTCTTGTAGTATCAACTTGCCATTGTTAGGGTACTTGTCATGGAATGCAAGTATGTCATGACCCAAACCACCTCCGATATCAACAAGGAGAGCAGAATCATCGACGGGGTCAGATCCGTCAATCAGCTGTTCCTGCATAGGTTACCAATCGAGCCAGGTCTGTCTTGCCCCTATGGCGCTGCCCATCAGTCTGTGTGAGTCTCTCATGACTCAGGGTATAGAATGGAAAAGTTCGAAGCTCGAGAGCTTCGTTTGGAAGGCATATTGCATGAAGCCATCGTTGGGGTTGGTCGGGCAGCGGTACCCGGCCTCCCTAAGGTACTTCGGAGCTTTGACTGCAGCACCCAGCGTCGTCTCCTCACTACGTTACTCATTATATTGAGTTGATCAAATCGGAGTAAGTATTAAGATGAGCGATGTAACTCACACCACTTTGAAGCCGGCGGCAACACCTTCAACGACCATTGCCTCTCTTACTGCCGTTGCCTGCCTTTTTCTGTCACCAACGTCGGCCAGGAGTCCCGCCGCGGCAAGCGCTCGAAGCAGACGCGCTTTATGGGCATGTCAGTATACGGGAACCCCGCGCTGTAGTTGGAGATGAAGTGTCAGTACTAATAAGCAGCCCTTCGGCGCTAGATTGGTCAGCTAGGTCGCCCGATGTAATATCACCACCATGTTCGACTAGAAGCTCGAGTAGGTTCATTTCTAGCGCGATTTTAGCGGCGATCGGGAAGAATGGCTGCCCATGTCACATAAGATGAGCACAGCGGGTGGCGAAAAGGAGAGAAGACGAACGGAGAACATCAACTCGGCGGCCACGTCCCCGGGCCGTGAGAGGCTCACGGTGAGCTATCTTGCTAACCGGAGGGCTTCGTTCTGAGTAGCGACGTCAGGGCCGAGCTCGAGCTCCGAGTTCAGCGATTGGAGCTTGTCAATGATCCGACTGGCCTCAGCGACCGGTGTTGACGGCATCTGGATAAGGGGGTCGGTGTCACGATGTGCCAAGGGTTCTGTGCTTTGAAGAAGGACGGCATTTGAGAGGAGAACAACACCTGCCACTTCCAAGACACACTTCCTAGGTAGTAATAGGTGATCATTGGTGGGGTAAATCGGTGGGCATAACCGCGTCGGCAGACGTGTTTTGCGAGCTCTTGGTGTCTCTGGATAGGGGCAATATGAGCACGCATTGTAATCGCAACATAAATGTGCACTGCAACCCCGCATTGGTCATTCATTCTATGTATGTAACCATGCTTTTGGGTATATGGACGCCGAATCCCCGCATCCTCAACAGACCCAAGCATGCATATACGTAAACTAGCCGGCCAATTATATTTGACAGCAAATAGTAGGGGAGCATACCATCAGTCTAAAACTGTATCAACAAGTCCACTCAAGTAAAGCGGCCGCGGCTGGTCTGTATTCTGTCTACTTGCTTCTAGTGCCATAAGAAGAGAGACGGGTTCTTGTACGTAATCCCCTTCGCGCACCAACTAACTAGGTAGTTGCTTTAGCGATGCGGCTACATCAATACGTAAGTAGTAATGAGATACACACTATGTTAGTAACCCGTTCGGCCCGTGAGGTCATTAAGACCATCATGACAAGACACTGAGATGGTGGATCATGGATGCTGTGCTGATAATGCATAACCAAGCACATTAACTTAAGATGTAACAAGTAACTATCTTTATAACTACTCTAACTCTATTTACTTATAGAGTGATTCTAGTCTTATTAAGTCCTCGTCGTTCCGTTAAGCGTGCCGCGAATCCCGGTGTCAGATCTTCGCGCCCCGGGTCCCGATGCACACGGCCAATCACGAGTCGTTCTAGCTGGGGGACTTATGTACTATGTAAGCTGACGTGATGCAGGACAATAGACTGGATATAGCCGAGAGCTCCAAGAATGCCCCCGACGTAATGACAGAAGTAAGGCGAGTACTAAAGCTATGACCGTCTGGATGTCAGTAGCCAGGAGTGACTCTGTCTAGCAAGGAGTCCTCATAGTTGTTGACCATGAGTGGTCCATTAGACTGCTCGGGATGATACTACATCTAGAAGCATAGAGCTGAGATCAATTCGTGACGATGTAGCGGCCGATGAAGCTACAAAACGGGCCTGACGCTAAGTAGGATGAAGGGTGAACAAGGGCAACCGATCATGCTTCACGATACTTGGGCTTGTGTGAACGAGTTATTACGCAGGATATAAAGCTTTTCAGCAGCAAGCCTAGTTGGAGGTTTAAAGTGGCTGTCCCGATCTAATTGCTCCGGCTTCTCAAGCTTCGACAGAAGTTCCTTGCCGAGTAGTATGGAACTAAAGGTGATCTTGAGATATATGATTAGACATTGCCTAGGGAAACCCAAACCTATATGTTTATCCAATTTTAAATATCCTGGGAGGTGCTGCACCCTTAGAAGCCTACTTTATACTAGAAAAGACGGACCAGGCAGAGTGTGATGGGATCAGTCGTGGTCATCATGATGGGTCACCATCCAATGTGTCATGGGTGGAATTCTTGGCCCCTTTGTGTTATCTCAGATTGTTCCAGGCGCACCGAAGGGCCTAACTAAAGTAGTAAGTACGGTACTATTCCTCATGAACTGAATTGTATCACTCTCTTATTCGATCACGGCATCAAGTGACTGTCTATGGCTACTTGCCATGTGGATTATGGTCACGGCTTGGGCCGACCCAATTGAGGATGGGAAGCCGTCGGAGACCGTAGGGAGTCGGAGCGCCTGAGCTGACACACGGCCAAGATCGGACAACACCAGAGACGGGCAGTGATATTCTGATATCATGTCCGAGATAGGCGGACATGACGTCCCGCACTCGATGCCAAGCCATACTACTATTTATATGTCGTCTGGCGAGAGCAAAGTAGGGACTGAATCAAGTGTATAGTGTTGCGCTTTACTGATTATTTCAGTCTTCGTTTCCGACCCGAATAGTCTAACTAGAGCAATGTCGACCACAAAACTCGAGCTTCGCACGGCGCTGGGCCCGGTGTATCGGGACGTGTTACCCTACCCGCCCCGGGACTGCACGCCGGAGGAGATCCCGGTTATCGACCTCGGGCCTATGTTTTCGAATGATTTGGCTGACCGCAAGAGAGTGAGCTCAGCTATCAGAGCGGCTGCTGTTAACACCGGCTTTTTCTACATAAAGAATCATGGCATCCCGTCTCAGGCTATCGCCCGTTGCAAAGAACAGGTTCTCCAGTTCATGAGACAGCCCCAAGAGATGAAGGATCTCGTCAAATCTCACACATACAGCAAGTACTACAACGGCTATCTAGGCGCACGGAGGGCCCAAATATCGCCTAGCGAGACGGCCGATGTGCGCGAGTCGTTTACCTTTCGCTACTCGCCAGAGCTTGATCCTGACCACCCCAAAGACATATCGGAAGTACCCGATGAAGTCCGCCCCTGGATTCGAGGGGAGGGTTTTGTATGGGAGGGCACCAAGCACCTACCCGGCTTCAAGAGAGACTGCGTGACGTATTGGAGCGGCTGTTTGAGATTGGCTAGAAAGCTGGTCAGGATGTTTGCGCTCTCGCTTGACCTCAAGGAGGACTACTGGGACGAGAAAGTCACATATCCTGGGGCTGAGTGCGCACCCCTTGATTTGAGTTACCCCTTCTGAGGCGACCGACTGCTAACACGCGATCCTCGATAGCGGCGTGTTTAATTACTATCCTACCAGGACCCAAGAGGAGGTCGAGAAGAAGTTTGTTGGCCTGGGTAGCCACACCGATTTGCAACTTTTTACGCTGCTCTGGCAGGACAGCATAGGCGGTTTGCAAGTCCTGACTCGGGAGGGTCAATGGATCAAAGTAAGTCATTGTGGGCGGCATCACTACCAGAGAGCTGACGATCCCAAGGCCCCGCCAATCGAGGGGACGCTGGTGGTAAACATCGGGGACTACATGATGCGTCTTTGTAACGACATCTACAAGTCGACAGTTCACCGTGTCACTAACGAATCGGCTCAAGAGCGAGTGTCCATGCCTTTTTTCTTTGGTTAGCCAAATATCTCCTGTCGTGTTGCTCATATAACTGACGGGTACAAGGCTTGAACTTCAACTGCGTCGAGACTGTCGTGCCGTCCGTGAGTGTTCTCGAGTCTTCTAACGCCTTGTTCAGATGTGTGTTGGGGTCAAGAGTTGTTTGTACTCCTACTGCCACGCACACACAAGCTCCTGGCGCTTCCGATTCTCCATGCTGTGAATGTTGATCACTAACTCAGGGTTCCCAAATAGTGTACTTCAGCGTCAAACCCGGCCAAGTATGAGCCAATTTCTTGCGGTGATTGTATGAAAGAGCCATGAGATCTCTCCGTCTAGTTGCAGCTTCTAATATGCGATAGGGTGCCAGATGCGTTTCAAGATAGAAAGAGAGGCTTTCGCGAAAGAGGAGGCGAAAGAGTCGATGGCGCCGAGCGCAGTTATTGTAGCCGTGTGATTATGATCGATTCTCTGCCTTCATTATTTCGGCATCCTGTTGATACTGTCTTGAAATTTCCCTCACATTCTAAGCTCATCATCATAATACCTTCTGCACAAGTTCAAGTACATCAAAAAATGCTTCCCTGTCCGGCCTAAGCTTCTGTAGGCCCAGGCCAACAACTAAGGTGCGACGCTCGTCGGCGTTACGTCTCGCAACATAGCTGGCGATCTGGACGGCGTACAGTTGAGCCAGTGACTCGCGCTCCTCGCCGCCGCCTCCAAGTAGAGTTTTTGGAGTGAGATGAGCCATGGGCAGCAGGCTCTCATTCAGAAGTGCCATGTCCACGGCTGCCGGTGAGGGGGCGGATAATGGTACTTGGATCTGGGGCTTCAGTCAGCGAGCTGCTCTCTCGTTGCCTCACACATCGTCTCAAGCACTCTACCCATTGGGACAGCCTGCCCTCCTGGCATAGCGTCACGAGAATCCTATCGGCAAAGAAGAGGGCAGTGGCTTCGGTGGAGACGCCGTCGATTTGACCGGTCGCGTGATTGGATGCAGCGGGAAAGGGTTCGTCGATTACTTGGGCAGGCTCCATCATGCGGGCTCCTCCGAGGAAATTACTATTAGAGGCAATAGATTGAGGCAGTTTGGTATTTGGATCCAGATGTCGAAGGTTTGATGACGAGAATCAAAGAATGTGCCACTGAGCTGTGAATGCACCGAAGACAGGTACCCCTAAGTACCCAGGCATGGCCTAAGGTACCTACTAAGTCAGTGGGTAGATTAGTGGGGTCGGTGTGATAGTGGGGATAGTTACCCCGCGCTAGACTATTTACGGTGCCACTTCGCTGGTTCTGCCAGGGCGGTCAAAATTTCATATGAGATATTGATTCGCTACTCTTCTTATACAACTGACGAGTACGTACATGCGCCGCGCTCACCTAAATCGTCTTGCCGAACAATCAAAAAGTCGCCTTCCCCATGTGCAGTTGTTTATAACCGGGGCGACATCTGATATCCGCCCGTTGACCGATTCCCTCCACGCTCGCTCTTGGCGTTAGTCGGGATGGCCAAAAAGTTTGTTCCTCGTCAGAGGAAACACAAGGTTATTGCGCGTCAGGCTCGAGAAGCCCGCCAAGCTACTGATGATGGCGGCGACACCATAGTACTTTCTCAAAATGATAGCAATGCGGTGGAAATTCTGCCGGATGCGAAAAAGGTCGCCGCCGAGGCCAGAAAGGCCCAGATGAAGGCCGACTTGAAAGGCGACGCCAAAATGAGTAGCAAGAAGGCTAAACGGCTCGAAAAGTACATTGATAAGAAGATGGCCAAAGACGAGAACAGAGCTCTCCTGGCCCAGTTGGCTGCTAATAAGATTGACACAAGTCTTTTCGCTAGCAGTCGCCATCTAGGAGCCGCCAAGGAGACGAAACGAGAGTTAATGAGCCGCGTACTCAGAGAGCGGGTCGCTGGTATCACCCAAAATGACGAGACCATACTATTTGAACCCAGGTCTCAGCGCATGGGCGATTCCGAGAACGAGGATTCTGAAAGTGAGGATTCCATAGATGGGCAAAACGAAATACCGCAACAGACGGTGGAACAGTCCAAAGCCCTGGAAATCAGTGCCCCGGAAGCATCAGCCTCATCACTCATAGCCGGTTCTGGTCTGAAAAGGCCATTGGACGTGGACGATGAAGGGAGACCCGTCTTGCCAAAAAGGCAGAAAAGGGGAGGCGTCAAATCGAAAATATCAGGAAAGCCACAATATATCCCGGAAATACCGCCAGCTCAATTTAGTGATCAGTCCGAAGGGGAGGCTGAAATGGAGCAACTAGAGGATGACGAGGAATGGAATGGCTTGAGCGCCGATGAGGCGTCAGCTGATGACGCCGAAGACGGGTCGGAAGACGAGTCGGAAGAGGCATCGGCGGATGACAGCACAAGCGACGGGGACGCCTCGCCATCCGAATATGAAGACGACGATGATGAAGAAACCGAAAATACGTCAAAGGAGCGTTCGTCAGCATTCAAGGCATGGGCCCACGAGCAGAGGAACTCAGCTCTAGGGTATGAGCCTAGTATTAGTGGCAATACTATCCTCAACATCCCAGTGCCTGAAAACTTCAAACCAAGACCTATTGAGCAGGAGCCCTTGCCCTTGGAGCTACAGCCGACGAACGATACTGGCCGAAAGGCTTTTAGTGTCGTGGTTGAGAGGAATCCTGATATACAGGAGGCAAGGCTCAAGCTCCCTGTCGTAGCAGAGGAGCAAAGAATTATGGAAGCAATCCATAACAATAATGTAGTCATCATTTGTGGTTCTACAGGATCCGGAAAGAGTACGCAAGTGCCCCAAATGCTGTTTGAGGCTGGCTATGGCTCTCCGAACACCCCCACGCCCGGTCAAATTGTGGTGACACAGCCCCGAAAGGTTGCAGCAGGTGAGTTGATATACATAAATCATTCTTTGAAGCACCGAACATCATTACTGACTCACATAAACCAGTGTCGGTGAGCCAACGTGTGTCGACAGAGCTAGGCGACTATTCCGACGCGGTTGCCTACCAGATCCGATTCGAGGGCACTGCTAGTGAGAAGACAAGGCTGAAGTTTGTAACCGACGGTGTATTGCTTAGAGAGATCGGTAACGATATCTCTCTGCGAAATTACTCTGCTGTAATTATCGACGAAGCTCATGAGAGGAGTCTAAATACAGACATCTTGATTGGAATGCTAAGCCGAACAGTCAAGCTAAGAGAGGAGATGGCCCATGAAGACCCAAGAATTTCTCCTTTGAAACTTATCAGTAAGTAAATTTGACTGTCGATTAGCCGGCCGTGTCGATCCTGGAAACCTGAATGTTTTTTTCATGCTCGTTTATAGTTCTTGCACATTTCTCATCCCTGAGTCCGTACCAGAAAGAATATTACTGACCATCCTTGAAGTTATGTCCGCAACACTTCGAATAAGCGATGTAACTAATTCTACATTATTCCCCTCTCCCCCGCCAGTTCTTGACATCGAAGGTCGCCAGTATCCTGTGACAACTCATTTTTCGAGAAGGACGCAGCCAGATTACGTCGATGAGGCTTTCAAAAAGATCATTCGCGGACATCGCAAGCTTCCTCCTGGGAGCATGCTTGTCTTTCTTACAAGTCATGCTGAAATATCTAGGTTGAGCCAGAAATTGAAGCTCCACTCAACGGGGTTAAAATCAGCGTCTTACCCTAAGGTTCGCTTTTCAGCGAATGACGGGCCGCTGGAGGTTGAAGATATAGAATTTGGGCAGACGGATGATGTCACGGGTACTGAACTTGATGAATTGCAATTTATTGGGGACGAGCAAGATATCGACGAGGAAGAGGAGGCCGAGTTTGACGTGCCTAATGAAACTGGGCAAGCGGCACCGCTGAAAATGCACATACTACCCTTGTACTCTCTACTACCCACCAGAGAGCAGATGCGTGTTTTCGAAGACCCCCCTGAGGGCGCGCGCTCCATTATCTTAGCCACCAACGTGGCGGAAACCTCTCTCACAATTCCAGGAGTAAAATACGTTATCGATTGGTAAGTTAAAATAGACTCCCTCCCAGCAGGGAAGTACATTGGTTTCTGATTTTAGCTAACGTTAACAGCGGGAGATCCAAAGAGCGTGTCTTTGATCCTGATACTGGGGTTCAAAGATACGAGATTGGTTTCATAAGCAAAGCCAGTGCGAACCAACGGTCTGGCAGAGCAGGTCGTACCGGTCCGGGACATACCTGGCGACTTTACTCGTCTGCCGTTTATGAAAGAGATTTCCAAGAATTTGCGGACCCTGAGATCTTGAAAATGCCTATAGAAGGGGTCGTTCTGCAGCTGAAGGCAATGAATCTAAAGCACGTGGTGAATTTCCCATTTCCAACTTCACCCGACAGACAAAGCCTGGCCAAGGCAGAAAAACTTTTGCAGTATCTCTCAGCTATCGCTTCGGAGGGCCACGCCACTCCGATCGGAAAGACGATGAGTAGACTTCCCCTTCCGCCACGGTTCGCTCGCATCTTATTGGTAGGCCATCTTCATGACTGCCTGCCCTATACGATCGCTCTAGTCGCAGGGTTGTCAGTGGCGGAGATATTCCTCCCAGAGTCACAGGTAATTCCTTCGGTGCCAGAAGACGAAGGGCAAGAATTCAGGACAAACGAGGTTCTGGCGGCGGAAAATATGCGGGCTCAAGCTCGACGTAAATATAACGAAGTGCATCGGAATCTCCGCTCGCTCGACGACGCATCTGACGCCATCAAGCTCCTCCAAGTCGTGGGCGAGTTCGCGCACTCGCCGTCTGAGAGCTGGTGTACCTCGAGGTTCGTGCGGTACAAGGCTCTGCAGGAGACGCAAAAGCTGCGAAAGCAGATCACGACCCTGCTGCAGAAAGATATCCCCGCGTTCGCGAACCTGGCGTTCCAGGAGCGGCTCGACCGGCCCAGCGCCAAGCAGGTGACGGCGCTGAAGCAGATGGTCGCGGCGGGGTTCGTCGACCAGGTGGCGATCCGCGGCGACCTGGCGCCGGTCCCGCCGGAGATGCACCGCAAGCCCCGGCGGGCGATCGACGTGCCGTATCTGCCGCTCCAGCCGCTCCGCACCACCGCCCACGGCGGCGACGAGCTGGCGGACAGGGCCGTGTTCATCCACCCCTCGAGCAACCTCGCGCACTACAGCCCGCAGGAGCTGCCCGAATACGTCATCTACGGCGGCCTGCAGCGCTCGTCCGCCTCCGGCCCCGTCGACGGCGCCAAGAAGCCCAAGACGAGGATGCTGGCGCTCACGGACGTCACCGGGGCCCAGCTCTCCGCGCTGGCGAGGGGCACGCCGCTCCTCACCTACGGGAAGCCGATCAAGGAGGTCCAGGGCGCGGCCGGCGCCTCGACGCGCGAGTGCTGGGTCGTGCCGTACCTCAGAGCCGAGGGCACGGGCGGCCAGGGGTGGCCGCTGCCTGTCAAGAAGGTTACGCAGAAGAAGGTGCCGGGTAAGGGCTGGGTTACGGAGTGATTTGGCGCTGGAGATACTATTAGATGGTGGGACCGTGGATTAAATAAGGTGTTTTCCTGATTCTAGATTACTATTATATAAAGTATATATGGTTGGTATTAAAGAGGAATCGGTCGATCCATCCTGCATCAATATGGATCCCAGAATTTGATATCTTAGTCCTTGGTGCCAGGAACATTCTTTTGATGACTTGACGAGCCTCTACTACGCAAGCCCGACATTCACATCACGGGCCATGCAGTCGCAAAAGGAAGTGGAATAACGTCCGTGCCGTCTATCGTTTATATTAAATCTAAGTGCTCGACAACGAGCAAAGCCTCTCTAGCCCTCGTCTTACGTGTACAAGACCCTTATCTAGCAATTCAAAATACATTGGGTCACCCATTATAGTATAGGCGTAGTAGTGCCCCATAGGAGTAATGATGGCATGTAGAGCAGCAGGCCTGTGCATGCATGATGCTAAAGAAATATGCTCACCGCCTCCACCTCCTCAACCGTGTCAGCCTCCTCAACCTGCCCAACCGATAGCGTCGCCGCCGTATGAGTCGCTCCTCCTAATGCTCTCGATATGGCGGCGGCGCATCCAATTGTGTTGGAGCCGCAGTGTGGTGGGTTTGGGGCACCAGAGGTGCCTGCAAACCCGGTGGAATTCCAGGTGGAATTGAAGGCTCAGTACCAGGAGGCGATGTGACTCTTGTCATCATCTTTGTGAAATACTGCTGGATAAAAGACTCGCTAATGTCGTGTTAGCTACCAAAGGAGACGAAGACCACTTTACGGTAGTTTTGACGGGGCAGCACTTACGTATAATAGCTGTGATCTGCATTATGCGGTCCGATAATATTATGTGCTAGCTCGTGAGCCACCACAACCCACCACCAGACAACTGCTGAAGACCTGGACTCGCTACTCATCTGATTCGCATGCAGCTGGATATAAAAGCGCAAGTTGCAAAAGATGCTACCGGCCCGATTGAAGGCTATAGTACTCCCGCTTTTGTCATAGAAGATATGCAGAACATTCTTAGGGATCTGATACACTTCACCGACTTCCTTGAGGAGAGCTGCAAAGGAGTTGATCGCCCTTTGATTTGAAGACAGGAATGTCCCCGTCTCCTGATGAGGTATATTAGAAGAGATAAACATGCGCATTCCGTTTGACGTATCCGCTAGCAACGTCAGGTCTTTAGCAGACGTATCATCGCAATATGTAGCTTGTTCTTTAACCTCTCGAGTCGTCGGCGGTGAGTATAACGACGACGAGTCGTAAGCTCGCGTTGATCTGATAGCATTCAATAGGTTCTGTTGCACAATGGCTGGATTAGTGACATTCCCGTCTTGCTCTGTTTTGCCACTGTTGGAGCCTGAGGACAATGGTTCAACGGGTGGGAGCGATGTGGGGTTAGGTGCTGGATCAAAGATGTCCTTCGTCCTGCCATCAGCCTCATCGTTGTAATCAAAGCCGAGCCTCTTTGAGAGATTGGAAAAGAGTCCTCTCCCCTTCTTGCTTGGTGTTGGGTCGGGTAACGGAGATGGAATATCGTCATCCGGAGAGTGAAAGCCACCGGGTATACGTGGAGGAGGGGTTATGTTTTGTTCTCGCGCAGTAACAGCTGTACTAGAAGTAGCAGCTTGGTTTTGCCTAGAATACTCTTCCTCGCGTTTTCGGATTCGAGCCTGCTCTGCATCTAAGGCCTTTCGCCTCTCTTCTTCGGCAATCTTGGCTTCTGCCTCTTTTGCTCGGAGAATGCGATCAACGTTGTACCCTCGTGCTCTTAAGTCCAATAGATCCAATTTTAGAAAGGGCTCAAAAAATAAATATGCTTGCTGGTGCGGTCGGTTTAATATCAGCTGACTTATGGCTTGGCCAACTTGGTACATGTCCGGACGAGAAGATTCTGAGGCTACATAAAGAACCCAACCTTTTTTTGTCTGGCTAGTCGCCGCCGATCTCTTTTCCACGTTAGATTGACCTGATATACGGTGAAAGCGACGAAGTGCAACCGATCGCACAACCTCTACCGTCATATTCTGCTCGAGCCATTTGACATCGTGTTTAATGGAGTCTTGCTTATACCTAGCATATTCATGAATAAAGAGCTTTGACCGTTCGAGAACATGCTTTCGTAGCGAAGCTGCAATATTCTGCTTCTCGCTATGGGTCCCAACTCTTAAGTCTTCGTGGATTGTTTCTGAGAGGCTCGGAGAACCAAGTGCTTCGTAGAAAGACTCAAGTAAATCCTCTTCGGGGGCACATTTCAAATGATCCTTGAAGAGTCTGAAGCTGATAATATCATCCAAAATGACAATATCCGACGGCGCAGCGAGCTGGAAAGTTCGAACAGCTTCCTCATCAACTTCTTGATCGTTCGCTTTCCCTTTCGTAGAGTTGGTGATCTCTTTGAAGGCTAGAAGAAAAGGAGCAGCTTTCATCTTCTTCCAGAGTTCCTTATCTTTTTTTAGAATGGGCATGTCCACTGCTAGTGATCGAAGTAAGCTCAGGTACTTCCCAGGGCTTCCAAGTACGCTAAGGAGTCGCGCTGGCTGTCCTGCTGCTTGCTGGGCAATTTCCGGTTTGGTAGGTTCGCGACTCGAGCCACAGGCAGAGAGGAAGGAGTTCCCAGGTTGACCAAAGTCAACAAAATCGAATACATCCCCCCACGTTGTTGAGCTCCCGAGGTAGCAGTTACGTGGGGTTAAGTGAACAATAGAGTCAGTATTACCGTCGGTAATTCCTGGAGATAATACCCCGGAGGCCAGAGATCTTCGCGCTACTGGCACAATCGGAGTATTCCCAAGACCTTTCGTAGCCGTGCTGCTGAGCTCGTTGAGGCGAGTAGAAAAGTATTGGAAAATGGGAACTGCATCCCGGTGAGTGCGGGGTGGGCTTTTTATGAGGCGTTGGATACAGTCCTGAATTGGTGGATCGCTCGCCACGCCAAATTTCTGCGCTTCACTGCGAAGCTCCTTTTTCAAAATATCAAAGCCTAGAACGGCGGATGCCTCGTTGCTAAAACACCCGGAGGGTGGAACAAGTCTCGAAGATTCTCCTTCGAGTGGCAGAAACGCTCGGTTACTTGTTGCGATATTGAAAGCGCGATAACCATGATTGTGGTAATAAGTGACAAAATAGGTCATAGCACTCTCACGGAGTTGCTGCTTTAAGGAACACATCATTTCAATGAGTTCAGGAACAGTGGGGTGCATCCGAAGGCCAAGGGCGATAAGGAATTTCTCCTCCTGTGATCCGCGGCTTAGACCACCGCCGGGCCATTGAAGGATATTCAATTGAAGAGGTCGGAGTAATTGGTTTGGCTCAAATAACTCAGAGATCTTGTATAGCTGTGAGCTTGCCTGAGATGATTCCTTGCCTACAGGACCGGCCTCGGCGGGACAGATGCGAGATTTTGTAAGCTTCAAGAAATCATCAGCTGGTATATCCCTGCTGACCGAGGCTAGATACTTGATCAGCTCGACATGGCTCCATTTTGTTTCCCCAGAGGTCTTTTCCGAAGAGGAGCTCAACAGACGCTTGAAGATTGTGTCAAGATCAACAGTCTTTCGGACATGAAGAGCAGACAAAAACTTCTCCTTCAACTGTGTGCATTCGATAATCGGAAGATCATCGAACAACTTCACTGATGGAAAGAATGAATCGGTTGGTTTTCTCATGCCCAGCTTAGTAGGCATAATGGTGTGAGCCATTAATAGAGATGCAATTCTATCTCTCGAAAATTGACTCTGATTCTCCCATCCCTTAGAAATTATAGTGAGTATACGAGTCGCAAACTCTGGGGACTTCGTCATATCTTGGTCCGAAGACCTGGTTGACCGAGTTGTGATCAGATAATCAACCCAAGGAACCAGATCCAGAGGCTCCCAGTTAAGTGCTCGCAGCTCTGGGATGCTACAGCCTTTAGTAAATTCAAGTGGTATCGTTGTCGGTGGAAGCGGCAAGTCCTGAGGGATTTTCAGTGTAGACATGAAATTCCGAATAGCTCCAAGCGCGATGACATCGCTCTGTTCGTGACCGCCCTTTGTATTCACTACGGCAACGGCAACATCGAGCAGTCGATCACGAGCTGGCGGATCAAGGTCACCTTGTAGGGCTTTCTTTGCTACCCATTGAATAAAGCTAGGGAGCTGAACTTTCGAGAGTGGTTTCCCTGAAAACTCTTTACATAGGTCGGCCACGGTGATTTGGGAGAGTAAATCATAATCAATCAACTTCCGCACAAAATCGGTCGCTTCTAACTCAGGTGGAACCACCGCGATTTCCTCGACAAAATTGGCCAGTTCCGGAGAACCAAGCCGAACCTCGCTGATCGGAAGGACGCCTCGGGTGCTATAAATTTCCACAAATGGTATTTTATACGCCGTCCAGAAAGCTTCCTCAATGATGCCGGACACCTGGCCGCTTGGGGTAGAGTCACTAAAAGTGAATGCTTTTAAGGTATGCAGAGCTTCGGGGATGAAGACAGCTGCCTCTTTTGCAGTTATGCTGGTGCCTGCAGTTTTCTGTAGCTTTAACTGGAGCTCACTCATCTCATGTGTAAACGCAAGCCGTGTCATGATGCCTGCCGCTCGTAGCATTTCGATATTCCACGTCCGAACCCATCTTGCGTTCAAGTCGATTGCTTCGCGCTCGACAGTCGGGATAACAGAAGGAGCAGAGATATGCATACCACCACCAGTTGTCTGAGTGGTAGGAAATCCGATGAAAATTCGCCCGCCCTTTTTGCTCGGGAGAACTGAAGCAAAAACATTTGTCGCTGTAGATGCAGCACCTGACGTTTGAGAACTCTCAGAGGCTTGTGTCTCATCGTATGAAGATGTCAATATGGATAATTTTGCAAGTTTCGGTGGTGGTTTTTTGGTCGCCCTTTCTAGTTCAGATGCAAAGTTCGCGCTCACAGAAGTCTTTATCGAGCCTGTGGTGACCTGGAGAAATATGCTCGCCGTTGATAAGGCAGTGACATCCTCAGAAATAGTGGCCTGGGCGACTTTGTCCTCTCTAGTAGCGTTTGTAGTTTTTGTCGAGGATGCCGTAAGTCTGGAGAAGAAGCTCCGTAGCGATGTCATCTCGGAAACTCCTAGGCCGTACGCTTCGCTTTTTGCTGTGGCTACTTGAGGCTTCCATCCTATAGCGTTCATGTATGAAGCATCAATCTGGACACGGGAGCGGCCTACACTTTGAACCTTCATGAGGCGTTCCTTCGTCGTCATGTCCATATCTCTCGATATTGCTACCTCCACACTGGGGCTGGCCTTCTTGTGCAAAGCGAGGATCTTGTAGTCGTCTATCCAGAATTCAATGTGTTGCAGGGCCACAAATGTCAAGCTGGTGGCTAGGAACTGGCCCACAGATAGGAGATTGGGTAATGTGGTCGTTGTATTTCGGTAGTCAAGAACAAAAGCTGTATTAGAACTGCGCTGTTCCTCAGAGAGCTGCAGCTTTCTGGTGAAAAGCGCGTTTCCCTTCCAGTAGAAGGCCATGGCCTCGCTGTCTGAGCTCACGAAAGGCTCCTCACAGTCAGCAAAGACGCTATAGAATCCAACGCCAAAGGCACCGATCTTGGTCTCGTCCGGGTTTCCTTCTGCTATCCTTTTCAGCCTCCCCCAGTCTGTTTTTGTGAACGGCTGGCCATCGTTCTCGACGACGAGACGACGGAGGGTGTGGTGTGTGATTGCATGCTTGAGCAGGTCGGATCGATCGGCCATCGGCGGAAGGGGTACTTGGGCCGAGGGCAGAGTCTCCCACTTGATCCTGACAGTTGTCGCTTGGGCATCGGCGGCATTCTGAATGAGTTCTCGCAGGGTGGTCCACTCTCCCGAGTACCGGGCGAGCACCTTGTCTATCAGGGCTCGAGTATCGACGGTGACTGCCTCTTCATCTTCGCCATCTTGGAGGGCCGCAGCCCGAAGTCTTCCATAGTCCATTGTGTATGCTTTCGTTGGAGAAACGCCGGGTCACTGCGCCATAGCTGCTGTGGGAGAGAGCAGCAGAAGGGGGGTGGTAAGGTGGGCGGAAATATACAGCAGGCCAGGCAATGTTGAGCACCTCGATCGGTTGATGCGGTGCGACGATAAGGATACAGCCACGATCAGGGGCCCATAAGGAATTGGGCCACGGGTGCTGACGCAAGAGTGGAAATAATAAAAGACAACGAATGACTTTTGTGGTTGTGCTGGGAAAACGATCGGGGGGCACTGGTATGGTGTAGGTATGTGGATGGTGAAGATATCGTTGTTTCGGTCTCGGACTCAGCTCGGGGTGATGATGACGATGATGCCTAGGTGAGTAAGGAGTACTCCGTAAGTAGGTACTTAGATAAAGGGTCCCGGCGAGCGTGAAACCCACCTGTCTAAGCTCCCGGCAGGTTTGTGGGGAAAGCCTATCACAGAGGGAGGTAGGTAGTTGAGGCTACCTAAGTGCTACCTAAGTGGGCGCTGGGCCAGGTACGTGCACATTACCCCATTACCTACAGGTGGTATATAATATTACCTATTATGTACGTACGTACTGTCACTTACCTACAATGCCCTGCGCTAGGTGGGTAACTACATACTTAGGTGCCTAAAAAAGCTTCCTCTCTGGTGCCTACCTGTCTTTTAGGTACTTAAGTATTTACTTATTTACTTAGGTACCTAAGTACGTAAGCAGGTGCGTAGGGTTCGTACTATCAAGCTACATTTGTTATTGTTCCCGCTCTTCACCAGGTTTATTCCAGACCTTTACACATAGTTTCTCCATCAAGAAGCACGCAGCAAGATCTCGTCCTTTGCCTTAGGGAATTTGTTGCAGTTAGCATAGAAATTCCCCAGGTCATCGGATATAAATTGTAATTACGTGGGGTAATATCAAGACTTTTTATTGCTCTTGTGATACGCGGCTTTCTATGGGTGCTGGCAACGGACATGGACATGGGCATGGGCATGGGCCATAGTCGGTCAGCCTCTTCCCGGGCTTCTTCGCCGATAACGCTGTGGACTCTCGTTTCTCCAACCATCTCTGGACAGCGATCCATGGCTATCCCTGCGAACACGCCTGCCTTCGAGTCCCCCTGCACTGCGGCTCCTGTCCCTGTCTCTTCTATGTGAGTTTCCTGATACCTGTGTCTCTCTTTCGTGACTATGGCTTCTCCGCCTGTGATAGCTGTGCTTGTCGTCTCTCTCGTCTCTGGGGCGAGCATGACGTGTCCCGTGTCTCTCTCGTGGTGATCTGTCGCGACGCCTGTCCCTGTCCTGGTCGTCGTGATGGTGGCGGTGGCGGCGGTGATGATGTCCTCTCCGATCCGGATCTCGGCTTCGGCTTCGGCTTCGATGCCGACGCTTGTGTCGCCTCTCAGAGTCCCCGTGCCGCCTAGGCTCCCTCGAATCGTTGTGATCTGGTTTAGAACCTTCTACATCGGGCGCATTATCATTTTGTGAGGGGACTCGAGACTGCGCAACATCCACTGCATTGGCACCAGTAACATTCCGCGGCGCGACGGGAAGTCCAAGGGCGCGGGCAAGTGCATCCTCTTCGGCTTCTTTGATCTTCTTAAGCTCCTCCTTCCGCTCACGCGCAGCCTTCTCTTCGGTAGTCTCGTTTGCTGGGGCGTCGACGTCATTTGCTTTAGCATACCAGGACAGATCCCGGCCCTTCTGCCAGCGGCCAACCGGTGCTTTCAAGCTGTGCCCAAGATAGTTCTCGCGGTGCGTAGAGGTCGAGACGTCCTCCCAGTTGAAATTCACTCCGCCACGCGACCCTGTTTTGCGGATGCTCGAGACGAGATCCATAATCGATAACTGGAACCCCGAGATAGCTGTGCAGCGTAGGTGGGTTCGGATGTGTTTTCGCGTCGTTTGACAATAATAGTATATGCTATGGTCGGGGAGGACGATAGGTGCCGTTTACTGGCAGAAGAGGACCGGTACTCGATTGGTGATGGCGACGGGGGGGTGAAGGTTGAAAATTGAACTTGGAAGATTAAAGATTGAAGGCAAAAGAAGGCCTCTCCAGGTCCAGCCGCACAGCAGCGGTACTTGAGGGCACCTGTAGCCTGTAGGCTGTGAGGCTACCCCACGCCCGAGTGGGTGCAAGGGGTATCCTTGTCCATCGACGTCGGCGCTCCACTGTGGCTTCAACTTCCTCCCAAAAAGGTGCAAAGCTCTGAGCCAACTTCGTCGCCACGATCCTACCTGCGCTAACTACCGCGCGCCTCGGTGCCCTGCCATTCCTCGTCGTCGCAGTCGCCGTCGCAGTCGCCGTCGCAGTCGCCGTCGCAGCCAGCAACACAGCATGGCCTCGCAGAACGAGCCGCCGCTGGACGAGATCCAGTGGCGCCACCCGCAGTCGGTGCAGCAGATGCAAGGCATTCACAGCAACTCGGTCCTCTTCTACTTCGCGCAGTCGCCCTTCTTCGACCAGACCTCGAATAACGCCGTGCTAGCCAGCCAGGCCATGTTCAACCCGGCCATGTTCCACCTTATTCAGACCCGCGAGGCCTTTGAGGGCCGGCTACGGGAGATGTCCGGGCTCGAATTCATCGTCGCCCAGGAGCCCGCTGAGTCCGCCCCGGGCACTGGCACCGGCGTCTGGGTCATCCGCAAGCAGACCCGGCGGAAGCGCGATCCCGAGGATGATATCACCGTGCACGCTACCTATTACATAGTAGGCGAAAACATCTACATGGCGCCTACGTTGGCCCAAGTCCTGAGCTTTCGAATGGTCAGTTTCGCCCTGCCCGACTCCTCGCGGCCGGCAGAGCCACGCTGCGCGAGATATGCTAACACCCGCTACCCAGACAACTATCTCTTCAGCGCTGAACAACTGCTTCCCCGCGGCGGATGAAGCGCGAGTTTGGTCCCCCTCTCGGGGACATGTATACAAGGCCACGCAAACCACGAGCAACCCTCGCCCCCGGAACTCGGTAGAATCCAAAGAAACGACACCCAAACCCGACAGCAGGGTCGTTTCTAGTAGGAACACGGCTTCACTTGAGCCTAAACAGCCAGACCCAATCCTATCGACCTTCGACTTGGTGCGGCATGCTGAGCATTCGATGATGATACACATGCAATGTGGAGGCGACTATGAAGACGAAAACCCGATCACGGGCAAACCTGGCGCTTTCAATTTGAGCAAGACGGGTCGAACAGACAAGCTGCAGGTCCCAGGTATCACGGCGCTAAATATGTCATTCAAGAGCACGTCAATTCTAGATCTAGGCGGTAAAAGGGCGAAGGATGGCAGCGCCAAGGCTGGCGATAAGACTCCAAAAACTCCCACCAGTGGCACATCCAAGCTCAAGCGCAAAAAGAGCAAAACTGGTCAGACCCCAACTTCCTCGTAGGTTGAGGAGGATACTCCGAGCACAAATTGACCGCATCGTAGAGAGCCAGTCTCCCCAAGTTAGGAGTGGGAGCGGCGGGAGAAAGCGGTGCTAACTGACCGCCTACGTCCACACGGTGAAGACGAAAACGCATGATGATGAATTCTCAATGTATAGATGGCGCATTGGGCGTTTGAGATTCGTCGACGACTAGAGAGCCGCATTTGATACCCTTGTTTCGAATATATTAACATGAACCTCATCAGCCCTTCTAGATCTTGTTGGCGTGATTGTAATCGGGATCGCTATCATAGCATTTGAGCAAAGCGTTCCACAGCAGAAAGTGCAACGATCTACAAGTCTACGATTTGTCATCAACTCGACATGATTAAGCGTTTTATTTTATAAGCGTTTCAGCTCATGCAAAGCGTTACATCGCATACAGTCTCCTAACGCAGAGCCCAAGTCCATGATTCAACGACGTACCCTGGTTAATAATTGTGCCAAGCAAAGATTTCGATCCTACCCAGTAATCAGATTCTCAGGTAGACAACTATGGTACCTATTATACGGGCTTGGTACGTACTGGAACTCCTGCCACCGCCAGAAAGATACTGTGCTTCTATCACTATACGTGCAGCACGCCGTGTGAGCATTCCGCTCCGGTATTACGTATGCTCGGTTCTCCCGGCTGTCCGCGGGACCGCGGCTGCACCGTGTTAATACCCTAGTATGAATAGGTACTACGTACGTACTCCGTTGTCTTCCTGACGTCCCGAATCCCCCTGACGCGGGGAATGATCCGGAGAACCGAAGGGAAAAGAAGCATAATCGCATTTGCCAAAGGATTAGAAACCCTCCCTTATTCAGTAGGCCGCGCGCAGGCGAGGCCTCTACGTACATAGGTCTATGCATATCGCTCGGCCGAACTGCGTGGGCGGCCCGCAGCGTACCTAGATCTTTGCTGCCGAAGCTTGTTGGCCTGGACACGGACCTGACATGTATGCTGCCAAGCAGATCAACGAGGCGACGCTAGCCACATCCTTGACCTCCCGGAAAGCTGCGCCCTCGGGCGCCGGTATCTAGATCCGGAACCATCGCGCTGGCCGCATGAACCGCTTTGTCCCCCAGCATATCGTACCCCGTACGAAAAAGACTCAAAGGATGGAAAAGACACCAGCCGTCAAGCCACCCGCGGACTGACCACTCAACCCTTACGAGGCAAGCAGGACGGACGAGCGCACAAGCAACGGTGTTTCACCCCTATATGCGCCCATCGAGGACTCGAGTGCGCGCCGAGGCCCCGGCCGACAGGCGAACGAAGGAGGATCTGGCTCAGCACCCCGTGTCCCAGCTGGGGCCAGGAGCCGGGTGGGATCATCCTTGAAACCGCCGCGTGCTTCCTCACGTAGTCCTGGCGTGCCGGTTCACTATCCCTGGACAATTAGATAAAAAAGTACCCAGCTTGTCACACATCAAGAAGCGCCCCCGCTGAAACGAAACGTTTTTTTTGCGCGGAACATACGCCGTGTATTTGGCGACGCTGTGCAAGGTACCCAGCGTCAGAGGACTTGATGTCGGGCTTTGCTGTATGTCCGATCAGCCCACGTTTGTACCACTCGGGGAATGATAGTGTCTCTAAACTGTTATATCCCAATCCACGATTTTCAAGAGTATTCCGGCGTACTACTAGAGATATTTTTGCGCGACATCGTTATTGAAAGCTGTGGGGCCAAATTCCGGATGTGAGTTTTCCCTCAGCCAAGGCATCATGGGCTCGTAACCGAAGAGATCCAAATTGGGAAAATCAGGCGAGTCGGCGTCGGAAGCAGACACCCAAACAAATAGACAGGACAGTAGGACTAGTAAAGCAGGGTAGAACAGGGCGGTCGTTGAGCGCACAGAAGCACAGAAGCCGTAGATGCAAGACACACACACTGGTGTTTTGTGTGGCGATATCAGAGAAGGGCGGGGAGCAACATAGGTATCTCAGGATAAAAGTACCTGCTTTCCGTATGAGGGGCGAATTCGGGAGGCATCCTGAGCCACCATTACAACTACATCATAAGGGAATTCAATCACTACTCTGATCCAGTTTGCCATGCTACAGAACGTAACGTGGTAGCCGCCACGGGAAAGCTCGCAAGAGCGGTCACCGTTTCCCTGCGTCGTACCTTGGCAGTGCACGCAGGCAACGATCGTGGGCGGGCGAGGAAAGGAGATACGGAGCGTCACTCGGTGTAAATAGCCTATCATGTCAGGGTCTGGGTCCCGCCAGCGGTGAAAGGGCATTGATCTCAGCTATAGCTACCATCTGCTATACCGCCATAACTTAGGTAATATCCAGCACCTGCAGCGCCGGGAGAGGGGTTGCTCGTATGATACGGAGGCATAAGGGCTTAAGGCATGGCCGTCTGAAGCCTGCCGGGTCCTAGTCTCCCTACAAGACATGAGGCGCGACGACACGATTTGATTTTGGGACGCCCTGGGTGGGAATGGCATGACGACGACGGCCGTGTGCGCCTAACAACTGCCTCCTTCGTATGGCGGGCAGCCCGTCTGTTTGCTTCCGCGACGTGCTGGCGGTGCGGCGCACGAGAGTGACACGGGGACGTCCAGCAGCACGTGTGAAAGACCTACATATTTTGGACCATGCAGCAATCTTCAGTGCGCCGTGCCGTATCTTGGTCAGGTGCACTGTCCTCTCATGCCACATAGGTATGTACACTCCCCGTACGCATGCGAGCCTGCCCGCGTCGCTAGCACCGCAACCTGAGGTAGCGTACATATGTAGGTCTCTACCAAGAACTCGGTAAAGGGTGGCCGGCCCAGCTGCTAAGCGTCGAGCGGAAATCCGCTTGCCCTGCCGAGATACAGACACGTCGCCGTACCAAGGCTTCGGCAAATGCTGTCGATTCGTGGAGAGCTGAACCGAGACCCTGTCGTAGAAGGTCCACGGTGCAGTGAAACTGGAACCCCAACCAGACTTGGCCTCGAGAAGGGACACACGAAATTGATCAATCAACACCCACTCTTCCCCGCCGTCCATTCGCGTGTGTGTGTCTGTGCAGGATAAGGCGAGCAACCGCACCCTCTGGGGTTCGAGAACGTGGGGGCCGACGGTGTCGGTCGTCCCAAGGTCGAGCTGCTGGCGAGCCGAGGAATTTGTGGAGATGCGAAACAGTAAACCCAGAGGAGCGCGCGTCGTGGCTGGCGCGATAGATAAATAGATAGATAGGCACACACCTCTACTACCCCCGTTGGTCCCGAGAATGCCTGGCCGGAAGCCTACCGGGTTTCAGCTGGGGACAAATGTGCAAGATGAAGATCGGTGCCTGGTGTAACTGTCGCTATGACCTCATTTCCAGGTTTTTCCGAACTCACAGCAAGCTCCCGTAACGCACGCACAAAAGACGAGTGAGCCAAAGCGGCGCCAGGTTTAGATAGTGTGATGAGTGGCTTGTTAAAACGGCTGGTTTGTGACAGCGGAAACGGGATACACACGCCCGCCTGGTGAATCTGGGTATAGGCCAGTGATTATTAAGCATACAGGCAATACATTGTACTATATATAACAACAAGAGTGTAACTAGCGGTCCGAGCAAGCAAATGAGTAAGGAAAAGGGGGGAGGGACGGGGTAACGATAATATCACCAGCCGGATCTCAGTGAATAGCCGAGTAGGCTACTAATATCCCAAGTTACACCAGGCAGCCTCAGCTCAACATCTCAGCTCCGTTACACCGCAGTGAAACACACCGAAGGGCCAAAAAAGAATAAGGATGGAATTAGATAGAAGCCGAATAAACAAAAAAAAAAAAAAAAAAAATCCCCCACTCCAAAAAAAAACGGGAAAGAAAGGAAACGGAGAACTTTAGCGAAGCTGCAAATCGTCCTTCCTCCAACCCATGTCAACCTAGCCCAGTCAGCCTCAATCGTGGGCCCCCGACGTCAAAGTCGCATATACGACGCTTCCCGCACTGCGCGCGCCGTGCGCTGGGCTGTCTCGGCGCTATATGCCTAAAGCCATCGACGCCGACCACGTGGAGGAAGAGGGAGACCTGCGCCGGGACGACTTACTTCATCCCTAGCTCGGTGTGTGCAACCCGCAGCGGCTGGCTAAAACAGAACACGGGCCCCCGTGAGGATTGTTGCCTGATTTCCGAGTCGTTGTGTAACGGGGCATCTCTCAACGCTTTTTGGTAAGTTAGGTAGCCAGCTCGGTTGTTGTCTTTTGATAGGATACGCCGTGTACACGAGTATCGTGGATTGGTATTTTTATGGCCTCACCGTGTTTTGGTTTCCCGTGTTTGGTACGGGGGCGCAACGCCTAATCTGGATTAACTAAGTTACCTGCTGTTCACAGGTGATACAAAGCGCAAATAGTAACCACGTGCTGTTTTTGGTGACGAGTGAAAAACAACGGCATGGATGCCATGGTTGCAAAAAGCCGAGTGGTGTGCAACAAGTGGTGTAGCGGACCCAACGAATGGGCTAATCTTGGGCGTGCATTGGTAATTATGAACCGCATCACGTTCTCTTCCCGTGAGTGTCGAGTCCAGGCCTTTAGCCAAATCTCGCCTCGCGCCACTTTGCAGCGTTACTATCCTTCTAACTCGCACCCGGTGCTACGATCTCAAGCCCTGGGCCCTACGGCTCATCATACCTTTGCTACGAAAACCCTCTCTTCCTTCTCCCTTTTTCCTCAGTCGTCCATCAGAGCGCAGCAACCCCGCCTATGAGCGTTGTCCCGCTCCTTGGATAACGCCCGCCGGATTACAAACGGGTTGAGAGAAAGAAGGGGGAAAAAAAGCTCTACTCATTACCGGCCTCACTGACTCCACAGAGAATGCGACTTCAACCCAGATTTCTCGACAAGGGTTCGCTAATTTCAACGTGTCTTTTTAATGGATCACAGCCACGGATATTTTCTACTCTCTCTCTCTCTCTCCATGCGAGGGGCCAAAGGCAACATCCCACATAGCGGGCACCGAGGATATTAGATCCCCTAATCGGCGACCCCCCTCATGTTCTGATTTCCCGAAACTACACCCCCATCTGTACGTAACTTTCGAGATTCCGTTTATGATTTCGACTGGGTCAACGTGGATGTTGACGAGCAAATCGGCTTGCAAGCCAGTACACAGGGTCGTATAAAATGCTACTGAGTGCCGAACAGTATATTGGAGACGCTTCAGTGTTGGGGAGGGGTAAGGGGAGTCAGGGGAGCAGGATAGATAACCGCATCGAGAAGACTTGGCGGGCATATCCTTAGGCGCCTTCCAAGAGTTTCCACCATTAAAAATCATGAAGTTGGCTTTTCATGACACAATCATCCATCCAATAGTTTAAGCTCTCGTGTTTGCAGCCCATCGGTCTCATTTCAAATCGCGAGACGGGCCGCAACACGTCGGTGGTACGGCGTTAGACCCTCAGTACCAAGATGCCCTGTATACTCCGTAGCGTAGCAACGAATTGGAGACGCCGAGGGAGAGAAAAGAAAAGCAGTGAGTATACTAATCTTTCACCTGCGAGGCTGCTTACGTTTCGCGGAGCAACAGGAGACTACGCCTGGGCACGAACACACCCACCTCGTTGGAGTCACGCCGCCTGCACGGTCGAGCTTTCTCACCTAAGAGTTTATAATCAGAACCGCCATGGTATTCTTAGTCTTCCGTGCCCCCCTCCCCCCCACGTCGCGAGGAAGAGAAGGGTGGATAGCGCTGGCTATACTCGGAAATCGACGATTCAACGCCGGTGATGAAGGATTACGTTGGTCACAACGGGCCCGACTCGTGGTGTAAGGTACTAAGTATGCAATGTAAGATGCGAAAAAATGCCATGCTGATTGTGGACACGGCCGCACAACGTACATACAGCATACAGCATACAGAGCCTCGTACCTAACCTTAGTTGGCAGTGGGCGCGCAGGCGCGGATGGGCGGTGCCGGTACCACAGTAGCGGAGCGGCAAGCCATTGGCTCTAAAATCGGCGGCAACAGCCGGGATTATAGCAGAATTACAAAAATAGTGGCAGGCCGTTTGGACGTTTTTCCAACGGTCCCATTCGACAGCCAAGGCGGTTCAGGGAGGGCTGCTGACGGACCCCAATTTGGGTCGATGAACATGGGAAGAGTGTAGGCGAGAGGGTGGGGGGCCCTTGATCGACGGACTCGTGGCAACCCTGCAACAGCGCAGCGCAGTGCACAGTACCGTGCTGGAGCCATGGCCCGCGGGCAGTCAGTGCTGCATGTTGGATGGTGGTACGTACGTAGTGGTTGCTCTCGCACCATGGCTGGCACTGCGCACCCCACTGTCGAGTACCTACATACATACTACATACGTGCGTAGTGCGACCGCCGACGAGGATGCCTGCAAGATCTCAAGCACCGGCGACGTGGTGCCGTACCAGATACGTGAGAGGCACGGAGGGAGGCAAGCGGTGGTCTGTCTGCCCATCCATCCTCGGCGCCGGGCAGTTTGGCGACGGCGAGTTTGGCAGCTGATAGCCCGAAACACATGTCTTGCCTCGACTATGATTGTGATTTGCGTCACGCCGTCTCCTACGGCGAGCCGTCGTCGCTCTGCCTGCCTATCACCATGCAGGGCGCGTTGATCGGCTGCAGGTCGGTTGCGCAACGTGTCTCTCAGTCTGGCCATGTGGCCGCTGGAATCGCTTCCGCCAAATCGGAATCTACAATACCCACGGCGTCGGATCTAGCGGGACGGTCGGAGCGATGAAACCTAGCACGCAGCGTGGTGTTATGCCGCTCGAGCGGTGATGACTCACTGACGAAATGACGAAGGGGGATTTGCAGCAGCATGGAGGCAGATAGCGATACAGAGACTGCATTGCCCCCCCGGGGGGTCCCCGTCGGCCCAGGACGCATCGAGTCACTGGTATGATTACAATTCCCCAGAGCAGCAGAAGGGCCTCGGTGTTGACCGAGCGTGCCGCCATGTGCCATGTGCCATGCCCTGGCTGGCCCTGCCGGCGTCGACTGTGGGCGCTGGGCATTGGCCCTCGTCTGCGCGGGAGGAACTAGAGGGACTAGAGGGACTAGAAGGACCTGGAGATCTCTGCTCGAAACACGTCGATCAAAACGTACTGTGGTCAGAAAAGGCACTCCCGCGGCTGCGATTCGCACAGACAAATTAGTAACCGGGCCGTTAAGAAGTCCTGGTGCCTTGGTGATGCGGAGCCTTGGCGCACGTACTTGTAGGTACATGCCATGCACATGCACGACCGGGTGGGAGATATTTTGAGCGCGCCGGACGGGAACCCGGTAGTGTTTGTGGTACGTATTATCCTATATCCATGATGTATATCTGGTCTGGTCTGGGTGTAAGTACACGCACGGCCAGTCGCCTCACCACCACAAGCGGAATAGGGCGCTGGGTGAGTTCCCTACAGGTACCTAATGTGCTGGGCCCTAGACTATACCTACTGCATGGTGCATGGCCGGGTGCAGGGGGGGGGCAACGTCGACCGTCCGCTGAAACAGCCGTCGAGGAAGCGCATTGATTGGATTGACGAAGACGCACAGGCAGCGCGCCCTCTCGTGTTAGCACCGGTATAATAGTACCATACCTACGTACTCCGTATTCACCTGTCACCTGTCAGGTAGATAAGTACTTAAGTCGGTACGGCGTATGTAGCTTCGCACTAGTAAGGCGAGTACGAGCAGCGACCGGGTTTTGCCTTAGGAGGAGAAACACCACCCTGGACCTCGAATGGGGAGACGGCCTCCTGCTACCCTGTGATTGCCAGTGATTCCGACCAAATTGGACCAGCGCCAAGGGTGCAGAAGGTGATGTGTCAGCCTGGGAGTTACGAGATTGGACGAATTAAAGCCCGGGGTCGAGGATATTACTATTACTACTGCATCGCACCGCGCCGACGACAATCGGTGCTAGCGCTAGTCCCAGATATAGTATTCTTTCTGATTGAACAGAGTCCGCGCACGCGCGAGCGAGCGCTGGACCGCAGTGCGAGTCATCGGCGAGGTCACCAAAAGTGGGCTCATGCTACGTAGTACCTGTGGTGGCTGGCCTGAGGCGAGCAAGTACCTTAGATACTGCAGATGGCTGTTCTACTCTGTTCTGCTACCGCTACACTCTGCCTGAGGTACCTAACCCGAACCTACCACCTGGCCTATAAGTTTCAACGTGACTCCCGATGCTACCTCTGTGTCCTCCGTTCGGTACGGGCCCGTATTGCTGTGCGCCACCTGCAAGAAATGCGGCCAAATGTGGCTATACAGCGCCAGTTCCGATGGCGACCTTCTCTTACGTGAACACAAGTCAGTCTCTGTATCATCATGTCTAATGATGAGTGGCAGTTGTTTGTCCTGGTCCGTGATATCATAGGTACAGGTAGTATGCGTGACCGGAGGGCAGTGTAGCGGCCGCTAACGCAGTAGAGTATTTTCTTAGTATACCTACCTGGTACAGGTACCTCCAGTGTAGTCCAGTGATAGCCCGCCGCACCTCCCTAGCGTGTAACTAAAGTAAGGTACAGCGACTCTCAGCGCACAATGTCGTTCGCTAAGCCCTACTATTATGGAGCAGGACATGTCGCTGTACCGGCTTCGACGCTTCCAAGTGGTGTGCACTGCGGCCCCCAAAATAGGAACTGACTGCAGGCAGGGGTCCCACGCTGTCAAGAGGCACAACTGACATACCGGGAACCTGCAACCTCAAAGTTCTCTACATGTTCCATAATGCTTCTATGCATCGGCGCTACGCTACGCTGTTGCACGTCATTACTTCACACCCTCCTGGCCTTTTCCTTTCCCACACCTCCCCTATTTTATTATCGTCTGGTCTGGTCTAGTCTACTTTGGCTTGCGGCACAACCGTATTGCGTGCCGATGCAGCGTTGTCCCCTTGCTTACTTATTACCAAATTTGGATTGAAACCACAACCTCATGACGGACCAAGACGTATACCCAGAATGGAAATTTCGCTGGCGCGGGCTTGGTGCCTTGTCGACGCCGTCCCTTTTACCGAATCTACGTGCGTATACGCCCCCCCTCCACCCCCGGGTGGCTCTTGGACACGATGGCCCCGGGTGTCTGAGGCTTTCGGTCGCGATCCTACTGGACTACCTAGGTAGCTAGGTTGACTTCGAGTACTTGAGGCTGATGGTGATCCACCATAACTTGGCGCGAACCGCAGCACTCCTAAGATGTAATCGCCTTTTGGTAAGAGGGGGCTAGGCTCTCGCTGCCGGGTCCATCCCTCTGGCAGCGCACGGTAATCGAGGCATGGATCTTTCCGTGTAATAGAGCTTAGCATTCATAGATATATAAAGTCCGGGAGGCATCCGGACAGGATCCCATCATCATTAGCATCAGCATCAGCATCATCATCACCACCACCAACATCAACACAACCATTATTACCACAGTCACAACAACAGCACCAAGAACAACAACTAGCACAAAAATAGTACCAACTACCACACCTTCAACTCATCACATCGTTATCAACATCTCGTCTTGCTCTGGTCAAGAATAGCTGTTGTCCAACCAACCCTACCCACAATACTACTACCTACTCATCGACTATCCTCAACAACTCAAATAATTGCAATGGCCGCCTTCACTCTCTCTTCTTGCCCCGAGACACTGAGCTTCGGCCGCAGTGGTTACAACAAGGACGGCGACAACGAGGACAGCAAGCGCTTGTTTGGCCGCAGTGGCTACAACAAGGACGGCGATAACGACGACGAGAGGCGATGCTTCGGCCGTTCGGGCTACAACAAGGATGGTGATGACGACAGCGACAAGGGCCGCAGCGGATACAACTGAGAGAGATCCGTCGTGACCGGCTAGAAGCCGGCTCCTTCCGACGAGGAACCGGCCGCCGTCACTCGAATCCTGCCTGCTTGGCTCCATCATATTGTACCAACAGCAACGCACCCTTGCTTGGTTTTCCTTTGTCTCTTGCATCTCCAAGGCGCTGAAACGTCATCATTCGAGCATTTACAACCGGCTAGACGAGTACGACTGTACCATCATCAGGGGAAATACACATAGAATAAAGATTTTTCTGGCAACAGACAACAGATTAGCATATTACATTTGGGTATAGACGCTTCGGCTGGAAGGGGTGGCGGAGTTTCCCATGGCCGCGGGACGGGTCTTTATGTACAAGTAAACGAATTGATTTATTTTCCAACACAGAACCTAGAATATCCCGTTAGAGGACGCGGACGTGAGCATGATGCGTGGACTTACTTCTCAAAGATAACGCCGAGGATCTCTTCGACATCGCCAGCTTCGCCACGGCCCGTAATGCGGCCAAGCGAGCTGGCCGCGTAGCGAAGGTGTTCAGCCGCCATGGTAAGGTCGATTTCACGAGTGGTTTCTTCGTCTCTTCCGGCGACGCTCTCCGTGACCTCCACGTATTCCTCTAGGCTATTTCTGCATTGCACAAGAAGCTGTCTCTGGCGCTCTGTGACACCATGGAGGTCTTGTAAGCTGGCAGGCAGCGATGTCATATTCTGGAATGCCAAGACGAGCCGATGCGCCACGAGGCGTACTCCACCGGGATCTTGCTGGTCAGAACTTTGATTTCGAGCCTCTTTACAGGAGATGAGTGTAGGGACGACGCTATCCAGACCGGGAATCTTCTTCAGCACATCCTGCTCGAACTTGTGGACGAGAGGGTGAAGATCCGCTGCAGGTACCGAGTCAATCTTGTTTATTAACACGAGGCGTTGTTGACAAGCGGCCGCGAGTTTGAGGGTCTCGAAATCGTAGCGGATCTCATAGCCCCCGGCCGTGTATTCCTCCACAGAGGCGAGAACGATGATTACATCAGATTGCGCGGCCCTTGCCCTAGCACGACGGATACCCTCCGCTTCCACGGCCCCGATCCTTGTATCAGTTTGAGTGGCGCTGGTGGTACCACTCACAGTGGCGGTTCTGAATCCGGCTGTGTCAGCAAATGTGCACAGATAACCTCGAATGTCAAGATTAGCCTCGACGATATCGCGAGTGGTGCCAGACTCTCCGGAGACGATTGAGGCTTCTCGGCCAACAATCTGGTTCATTAACGAACTCTTGCCTGCATTCGGTGGACCCAGCAGGGCCACCTGTATGCCATTACGGAGGAGCTCGGTTCTCTGGCTGGCCATCTCATGGACGTCAATATTTCTAAGAATATCTCTGATCTGCTGGCTAACACTGCCAACGAGGGTAGCAGGGGACTCGTCAAAATGCTGATCTTCCTGGAAATCAATGAGCGCCTCCATCTCGGCTCGCGCTTGCAATAATTTGCGGCGCCAATCTTCGTATGTGCGACCCAAGGAGCCCGAGCTACCTCGCACAGCAGCCCGCCGCTGTTGCTCTGTCTCAGCTGCGAGCGTCTCGCTTAGCGCTTCGACCTGAGCCAGGTCGAGCCTGTCATTCATGAACGCTCGTTTCGTAAATTCTCCCGGCTCGGCGTAGCGAATGTCTCCGTTGCCGCTGCATCTGGATATTGCAGACAAGACAGCTTTGACAGTAGCACTGCCTCCGTGCACATGCAGCTCTAACACATCCTCACCGGTGACAGTTTGCGGCCCTGGGAAATAGAGAACTAGGGCAGCGGAGTCGAGTATCTCTGATTCTTGCGTATCCGGAAGGAATAGTGTCCTTACAGCAGCATATCGAGGCTTTGGCGCCTTTTTACTGGGACACAGTCTGTGATAAACCTCAGGAGCAGGTTTAGCCGGGATGTTGTTGGACAGGGCCGGTGGTTGCTTACTTGGAGACATGCAGGACCAGAAACACGAACTACAGCTATTCCAGCTTTCCCCTCAGCCGATGACAGAGCATATATGGTGTCATAATGAGCTCCAGCCGTAGGAGTGGCTTGAGACGGCGCGTGGTACGCACGCCATGGTCGCGGAGTTGTAAGTGGCAGGCGACGGGGCCTGTGTAATGGCGCTATAAAAGACGCCGCTTTGTCCGTGCTAGCCTTCTGGCAGCGTAAGCACAGTGTTTGGGCGAGCGCACGCCGAGCGGCAATGCGATGCATAGATTGAAGATGGGTGTTGACAAGGTGATGTGATGTTCAAAAGCAAACGACGAAGAGGCCAATGACACGGAAGGGATTGAAGCAAGGCTGATGGTACCTTAGGTAAGTTACCTGTAGGTACTTGAAGATCGACTACTGCGGGTGGTGGGTGGGTGCTATAACTTTGATGTACCTACGAGAGCATTGGGCCTGGGCAGCAAAGTACTTCTGGGTAAATGATTGTATTTGATTGGCTGAGGCGTTGAGTGAGAGAGCGGGCGGACCCAGCGGCGTAAGCCGTTGCCCAATCAGAAGACTCCCAGCCCAGTCCTGTGGAGTCTGTGCCCTTTTGGCGTATCTGAACTAATTTTTTTTTGATGTGGTTGCAGACTTTGAAGTCTGGTCCAAACCTTCCATATATTCATCCTAACGATTAGGAATCCGCGAACAACGCCTCCTGGTGCGGCACATTTGACTTGAACTGCGCACAAATCCGCTACATTGCCGCCATCGTTACTAGGGCTTCACCAGACATCCCATAGGCGACAGATTGACGGCTTTCGCGAATCGGTCGCACCACTCATTATCACCTACCAGAGTTTTCATCCCTTCTCGGTCTCATAGACCCAACCGCCACGATGAGTGACGAAATCATTTGGCAAGTCATGTAAGTCTACGGATATTCAAGGCCCTCGCCATAGATTCCCCTCATCCACCAGGCACACTTAACCCTGAAAACATGAAATCGATTACGCATCACGCCCTTTTGAGCCCCGATGTGTGTGAGCATTTGCTGAACCCCGCCGCGCAGTGATAAGCAGTTCTGCTCTTACAAGGTCAAAGCGACTCGTGAAAGAACCTTCTGTCGGAATGAGTGAGCTGCCTTTTGGAGTCCCATCGTCTAGGCATACCATCTAACAGCAGTAGAATGAACATATCTGGGTTATGCAGTAGAACCAGCTGCCCCCTTGCCAATAGGTACGGCATCTTCCGCCCTTCAGGAGACTGACTGTGGCTGCTTTATGGGGGTTTAAACGGGTCGGCTAATCATGGAGCAGTCGTTATGCCACTATTCGCCCACATCCAGATCCTCTTAAGGCGACCAACTATCTGTACATTAAGACCCCAGAACGAGCGTGAGTAACACCCCAAGCCGCTTCTCTTTTCTACAACCCTCATTCCCAATAGGAATTTGGAATCCAGATTATTCTGATGTCTGGCCTCTTTTGGAGTTCCATGAGCATTTCTTTTGGCCAAGCTAATTCTCGATATGGCAGACATCTCCCGTCAAAACTGTGGCAAAAAATCAAGCTTTCGCAGAACTATCAAGAAGCTCTGTCTCAAATCGAAGAGCATCTCAAATACTGGCCTCAGTATATGATTCACAGGTATGAACTATTGTTTATTTGTTTATATATTTTTAAACAAGAGTTGCACTCCTTGGTTGCATAAACTTCAGGATCCCTCATGCAATGTCCTTGGGGCCAGCGTTGGTGTGCTTCATATGACTTGGCACCTTTTATGATTTCCTTTATGGCGCTGTTCACTTGGATTGGGAATCTTGCTTGTTGGTTAATGGGTTCTCCATGGGGTACTTTCTATACTATGAAGGATGCCTTGCCACGCTTGTTTGGAGAAAGAGAGGCGCAATGATTCCCTGAATGATACAGTTACTAACACATTTATAGAGCCAAACAACGTCTCACTCGTTTAACACAGGTTAGCATTCGCATGAGACGGTTGGCTAAAGAAGAGGCCAGACTTGGCGAGAAGCTTGTTCCCAAGTTAGCTCCCAAGGTCCGTAGACGTGAGGCGACCAGAGAGAGAAAAGCGGAGGCTGCTGCTAAGCTGGAACGTGCCATTGAACGAGAACTTCTTGGACGCCTACGTGAAGGCGCTTACGGCGATCAACCTCTGAATGTCAGTGAGCAGATCTGGAAGAAGGTGCTGAATGCTATGGAGCGCGAAGGTGAAGCGACCAGAGACAAAGACCTCGATACCGGCATAGAAGATGAGGATGAGGAAGAGGACGAAAGAGAAGACGAATTCGAGATGGAAGACGAGGAGGAAGATGGGGCAGTGGAGTACGTTTCCGACTTCGAAGAGAGCGAAGACGACCTGGAGGATATGGAAGACTGGCTAGGAAGCGACGAATCCGAGGAGGATGAATCCGAGACGGATGAGAGCGAAGACGAGAGCGAGGATAAATCAGCAAAGAAGAAATCACTTGCGACAGGCGACAAGAGGAAGCGAGCGACGGCTGTCCGAACCAAGCCAAAGAAGGCGGTCCGGCGTGGGCGGGAGATTGAGCATGAGCATGAGCTTGAGCACCAGCGGCCTGAGCTGGCTTTCTAACAGTAGTTTCCGGCACCAAGGGCTAGCATGGATGGATTCTTCACGATACCCCTTGAACAGGTATTTGGGCAGCGTATGGCAGTAGAAAATAG
The DNA here is from genome assembly GCA_022385595.1 of Xylaria palmicola. NCBI lineage: Eukaryota > Fungi > Ascomycota > Sordariomycetes > Xylariales > Xylariaceae > Xylaria > Xylaria palmicola. The sequence goes on from MU281351.1 coordinate 474,691, forward strand.
ACTTGCATTCAGATACATGCATATCTTGCTGCGCCGCTCAAGATAAACTTTCGGACCTTACCGTTCTAGCAACGGAGACATTGAATCGGCATTTACATGCAATCTTATCCAAGCTACTCTATGACTTATATGGATATATCCCCCCTTGGGCTCTCTCGTACCTGAACTCTGCCTTTATGTACCCAGGTAGCATCTCATTTATCGCCGATGACAAGTTTTAGACGAATAGTACATGTAAGTTCTAGGGTACATTGGGTAAGGTAGAGAAGTAAGGTACTTGTAGAGGTAACTTAACGTAAGGTTAAGGTAGACAGGTGGGGCAAGGATGTACCCCGCGAACCGCCAACCTGGCGGAGAGAGAGTGAGGTACCGCCGTATGTACCGTACCCCCATACCAAGTCTCATGTGGGCACTGCCAATTCCCGAATGTGGCCTTGCGTTGGAACTTGCCAAACCTGAGACAAACACCGTCGAACACCACTTTCCACCGCCTTCCCTTCGAAGTCCTCGAACTCTATTCTCCCTGGCCCGAAGCTACCGTTTCCCCGATCTACTGGATACTCATCTAGACCTCACTCTGGCCATATCTCCAATTAGGCCCGACAAGTGATCGCCGTCCCTGCACAGCGATTGACGGCACCATGTCGGGCTGGTACAGCAACATCGTCGGCGCCACCACGTCCAAGATATCCAACCTCCAGCGGTCCTATTTCAGTGGCGAAGCCGATGGAGACACCGAAGACGATACCCATGTTTGCAGAGTACTCCGTTCGTACTACACCGAGAAGGGCAGGCCCTTCCCCGGATGGCTGCCCCCCGATCCCAAGGCACCGCCGCCTGCCGCCGCTGTGTACTCGCAACCGTCGCAAGTAGGCTCACGATATGGCGGACTCGGCCAACAGCAACCAGGCGGCAGTCTGAGTTCACTGTGGGATAACAACCAAGCGGCGCAGCCGCAAGAGGCACAGAGTTTACGGAGAGGTAGAGGGGCCCCCTTTACGCGGAACAGCGACTCGAGGGACAGTCCATTTCGCAACCCCGATCCCTCGGCGCGAGATGATGCACAAGCGCGGCCGTTACCGTCGCAGCAACGGGCGGGGAGCTACCAGACCCAAGGCGGTTTCGGCAGTGCCCCTACGCCGCCGCCAGGCTCGGGCGCAGGCTCAGCGCAAGACCGACTGAAACAACGACTATTTGGAGGCTCGAGGACAACAAGCCCGTCGGCCAGCGGCCCCTTCAACCCGCCGCCGCAGGGGAGCAGAGGAGGCGGTTCAGGCGAGTACGAGGACAGGTTTGCGCCAGGAGGCATGTATGACGCCGGGTCCAACAGGGGCGGCGGTGGCGGCGGCGGCGGTAGACCCCAAATGGGGGCTAACTCACCCTGGTCAACTAATGAGCCCGACCTTTCGAGTTCCGGCGGTGGAGGACGAGCAGGCAGGCGGCCTGTGGGTCTTCCGAGCGGCCCCCGGATGCGGTGATAAATCTGGGGAGTGATTCGAGCGCTCTCAAGAGCCGACGTCTTGCTGTTTGTTGCAATCTATGAATTAGCGCATTTAGCAAAAGCTATCTGACAATTAACGGCGTCCTGTGGGTTTGGGCAAGCTTAGGGAGGCGATGGTGGATGCGACATGGATCTCCTACTGGGGCAGTGCTTCAAAGGCATGCTTGGGTAGAGGCTGACGAAAGACGCCCCTTTTGCGACTACAGAGGCGGCGGTTAATGTGGTGACGATGGCTCACTGGTCTTCGGGGTGCTTGTTCCCTAGGTACCCGGGGAATCTTCCATGGCTATTAGCTATTGCCAAGCCCACTACTAATACGAAAACTTATAATGCTGGTGAATTGGTTTTGAATGTTGCCTGGTCTTGATTGCGCGTCTCCGGCGGGATTGGGGACTAAACAGCCCATTGTAAGCGACGGACGCGCAAGTCATGATGTCTTGCCACATGACCCTAAGTACTTCCACTTGTAAGAGGTACATAAGTCTAGGCAGGATCTGCCCACTACAGCACGTAGAGAGCACAGCAGCACCCCGCCTCCCCTACCCGGACAGGCCACCACAGCACGAGACGTGACCTAAATCTAGGTACCTGGCTGCGGGGCCTTCAGCATGCTTTACTGAATAAAACCAAGCCGCGCTCACTCGACATGACGTGCCATCCCCTAAGCTACCTAAGACTACCTCCCAAGTAGGTACTTCAGACGTCCTGCTCACATGCTTTCTCACAGACAGGCATCCGAGCTTCACCTGACCTGCTCGGACGCCAGATACACCAAAATCCCGCAAAAGGTGTCTTCCCGCGGCGCGCGGGCTTTGATGAGATAGCCCCGTCTTGTGGCATCGTCTCCGAGCGCCAGGCACAGCACTTATATCCACGCCCCGCGATGACATCAGAATCCCCACGAGACCGGGCGGGCTCTCCAACCGGCAGCTTTTTCGCCATGAGCGACGACGAGGAAGGCGAATACAACACAATCACTCACACTGAGACGGGCCGTGGCGTCAAGCTCTTGTACTCCAAGAGCAAGGTGTATATCCACCCGACGCCGTCCGCCAAAGACAATATCCCGGGCTATATCGCGCTGCTGCAGCAGAAAGGCCCCGCTGGCGACCGACCTACGTCGTCCTCCTCACGAATATCCAACTCGCCGGCCTCCTCGGACCTATTGCTAGCCTGGCTCCCCGAGTCTTCTCTAGGCGATGCTGCTAGCATATATGTCAAGGTCGACCTCGCCGACGGCGACTCCCCTCCAAAACAAAGCTATCTAGTACCATCGCCCCCGACCATCACGACGCACAGGGGCTCCATCGGCCACTACGCCTTCGCGATACCTGTGAGCGCCATTTATTCGCTCCTAGTACGACCGCCAAGCCTTGGATGGTGGTTCGGCTCCGTTGTGATCAATACCAGGGTTGGTGATAGCTTCCCCGCGCTCTTTTTTCATGACAGCGAATGTCAGTCCACCATACTGCAAAAGAAGAAGCTGGCCAGAGAGAACTTCGACCCTTTCGGAGAACATGGCCAGGTGTTCTGGGGTGGCGATGAGGTGTTACGTTGGTTGCGGCGTTACGTTCATATCGAGCGAAGCGGGGCCGAGCCAAACATCTATCTGGTCGAACCTAGTAAGGAAGATAGTGAGGGATTTGGTGGGAAGGTGCATCCTAGTACCAAGGTCCAGGCTGGCCAGCGCGACAGTGCGCGTGGCATCACAATGCAAGGTGCTGCGGGGGCTTCATCTGCAGGGCCCAGTACGACGCACGATGGTGGTATGGACCCGGTGATGAAGTTCGTCAAGGAGACTGGCTGGAACATTATGGAGAAGTTCAGTAAAGTAACGACCTTCACCCGAAAGACAGCGCAAGAAATCATGGACAATCCGAAAATACCGCCGCAGGTTAGAAGGCTGATGGGGAACCCAGAAGTGCAGACTATTCAGAACGAATTTGACAGTGCGAGGATATACCTAGCACGATGGGCGATGGGAATCGCCGAGCAAAGTGAGAGAGATCGGACACAGCGGATATGGACGGCAAGAGATGTCATGGAGATGGAGGACACAGATGTGGGTGAGTTCGAGTTACTGGAAACGAGCTCTATGTCTCTCGAGGACAAGAGGAATCATGTGACCCTGAAAGAATGGAATAGCTTCTTCGACCATACTACTGGCAGACTGTCCATGACCATCGACGAAGTCAAGGAACGCATCTTTCATGGCGGTTTAGATCCTGACGACGGTGTCCGCAAAGAAGCTTGGCTGTTCCTTCTGGGCGTCCATGACTGGTACAGCACGTCGGAAGAACGAAGGGCGCAGCTGGCCTCTTTAAGGGATGAGTACGTGAAACTCAAAGCATCGTGGTGGGAGCGGCTTGTCGACCTCGGTGGTGAAGGAGAAGAGGGAGAGTGGTGGAGAGAACAACGAGGAAGAATTGGTAAGTCTGAATCGCGACCCATCGCACTCTAAACTCTATCAACATACTTATCTCTACTATCAGAAAAGGACGTACATCGGACAGACCGTATGGTGCCTATCTTTGCTGGTGAAGATATTCCGCATCCAGATCCAAACTCGCCCTTTGCGTCTGTGGGGACCAATGTCCACATGGAACAGTTGAAGGACATGCTCCTCACATATAACGAGTATAATAAGGACCTAGGGTATGTCCAGGGCATGTCCGACCTGCTTGCGCCGATTTACGCTGTCATGCAGGACGATGCCATGGCTTTCTGGGGCTTCCAGCACTTCATGGATCGCATGGAAAGAAACTTTCTCCGTGATCAATCTGGCATGCGGAACCAGCTTCTCACGCTCGATCACCTGGTGCAGTTCATGGATCCGAAGCTGTACGCTCACCTCGAGAAAGCTGACAGCACCAACTTTTTCTTTTTCTTCCGCATGCTTTTGGTATGGTACAAGCGTGAATTTAAATGGATGGACACTTTACATCTGTGGGAAATCCTCTGGACCGATTATCTGAGCAGCAGTTTCCACCTCTTCATTGCGCTGGCGATACTCGACAAGCATCGCGATGTAATCATGGTCCATCTACAGCATTTCGACGAGGTACTCAAGTATAGTATGTTTCACCGTTTCCCGTTTCATGCTAAGACTGCCATTACTCACACGTCGGCAGTGAACGAGCTCTCCGAGACTATTGATCTAGAATCTACTCTAATCCGCGCCGAGCATCTCTTCCGTCGATTTCAACGGCTCATCGAAGCCATCGACAAGAAGCAGAACTTTCCAGCGCCACGAATGAATCCGAGCTCGGGTCAAACGGCCGCACGCACTAGTCCGCGTCCTTCATCCCAGCGAGATAATGGGAAATCCCCGCAACAGCCAACTAAGACGATTAGCCCCGAGCTTAGAAAACTTTTGAGTAGGAAGGTGGAAATTCTCCCCCGGACAACGGTTCATAAGCATGGTGGAGGTCTTGGTACTTAGGTCATGACGATAGCCTTAGATGAATTTCACGCTACGGGGTTGGAGTGCCGATGTGTATTTGACCAAGCCGAATCATGTAGGCGAGGGATTAGTATACCTAATGGAAGGGTACGGATCATATTCTAAATTTATCATGATAGCGAGCGGCGTCTGGTGTTGTTTGGGCGCACATGATGACACACACAGGGCTTGACACTCCAATCTGTCGTCGTGATGAACTCGATATTGCAATTTTTATCAACCTTCTATTGCCTTTCCAACTCCTTAGAAATCGGGCTTCCAGTACGTGTGTTTCTGTTTCGGAGACCAGGCTATAGAGAGCAACCCATGGTGCTGACTAATGACACCATATTGCAGGTTCCTCTGCTCTTGACCCGGGATGACGAACGCAAAACTCCCCTTGGAAAACATGACAGGTTATCAACACAGTAGGTGTTTTATGATGAACAGAGATAAGGATTAAACATATAATGGAGACGAACAAGCAATATGATGCGGGCTGCTTATGATCCGGTCCACTAGGTAATCCGACCACCCAAAAAAGCGACGGTGCTCAATAGGACAAGCACAGATTAAAGGATATATAGGTCTAAATCATGTGCGCTCTTCGTATGGAATCCTGTCGGATACAAGATATGGTACATGATTAACAGACTGCCGTTCTCGACTCCATGCACCCTGAAGCCGTTCCTCATAAGCCCGACCTTCCCCGCCAAAGTAAAAAAAAAAAGGGTAGATACATAAAAGCCCTGCACGCTCCTGGAAAAGAGGGTACTACGCTCGGATCACTAGAATTCTTGCTCCTCCTGGAAAGACATGCCGAACATGATGATTGTTCCGTAGATTAGTATCCCGCCGATGATACACATGACCATGGCCGGCACTTCGATTATATTTGAGTGTGCGAGGAGGACGGGTAAAGCTGCAACGAGGTAACTGTTAGCAATCGCAATTTGTAACCAAATATGGCAAGGCAAGTGAGTGTGTGACATATGTATTCCCGGCTCCGTTCCCTACCCGTCACGTCGCCCTCCGCCATTCCGCGTCTTCTCCCCAAATCTCTCCGACAGAGCTGAGAGGATACTTATCCCACTTCATTTAAAAATAAAATAAAAAAAACTCCCCACCAAAAAAAGAAACAAGCGCGGGGTGAGCGAGGACGACGTACCGATTCCCATGACGACCAGGAAGCCCGTGCAGAAGCGGCCGAGGTCGAGGACGGCATTGCCGGAGCTCTCGACGAAGTCGTCGGGGTTGGCCCAGCGGCCGCAGATCCAGTTGGGCAGGGGCGCCAGCACGTACGTGGCCACGACCAGCAGCGGGTAGTAGACCTTGTACAGGGCGCACGACAGGATGACGAGCAGGAAGCCGACGGCCAGCACGAACGAGAGCGCGATTATGGTCTTGAGCCCCGCGTTCGGCATCTTGGGCAGTGGTGTGGGGGGGCGAGGGGAGCGGCGTCTCTACTCTTCTAATTCTGATGCGATCCGGGACTCGGTGGTGTTCAAGGGCTCGAGGACGGCGGGTGCGGCGATATCGCGCCGGTGGGTTTGCTCGGCGTCGGCGCTGCGCTATGGCCCGGTGTGTCGCGAGATGGCAGCGGGACGGCAAGAGCAGCCGGCGCTGTAGGTATGGTGTCGTGGATTACGTATGGAGGAATGATTGAGATTCGAGATGGGATGCCGAAATGAAGGAACGGATTTGGCGGGGGGGTGTCTGTCGCGGTAAATTGACCATTCGTCTGTTGATGGAAATGCCTATTGCAGGGTGTCGTCGTCAGCCTGCTGTGATGCAATGAGTCGATAAGGCTTGGGCAGGTAAATGGGTCAACCGGGTCATTGGATGGGAGCTTGCGCCACAGCCCTCTGAGCAGTGGACTGTGGCTTGTGGATCGGAGACCAGCCAAGATGGGTGGGGTCTGTACGTCAGGTACGTACCTAGCCCGGGAAAGGTGGGATGGCTCCGCATGGCGCTAAACCCGTTAGGTACGAGCAACGAAGCTTGGAGCTGCCTTGCCATTGACCTCCACCAAGCCAGCTCCAGCCTTGCGTCTCTCATCAACCACGTCCAAACAGCCACCGACCACTTCACGCCGACATCCCCTCCCGCAGAGCCCTCACACCCGCCTCCATCTCCGAATCTCCCTCTTGACAAGCCGCGCGGTCCACCATGTTCAGAAACAATTATGATAACGATTCCGTCACATTGTAAGCTTGCAGCCAGCTAAGGCCCAGGGCGGGCATGCATTAACTGCTCTCAGCTCGCCGCAGGGAAGAATATTCCAGGTTGAATATGCTGCCGAGGCCGTGAAGCAAGGTTCAGTGGTTGTTGGCATAGTGAGCAAGACCCATGCCGTACTAGTGGCTATCAAGGTATGAGCTCTATCCGAAGACCAAGGGTCGTCACGCTTCCAAACAGCCAAAACCTCACGAATACGGGCCCCCAGCTAACGTGCACCCTCCCTGCCTCCAGAGAAACGCCGAAGAACTGTCATCGTACCAGAAGAAGCTATTCGCCGTCGACGAGCATGTGGGCCTCGCCATCGCCGGTTTGACGTCCGACGCCCGTGTCCTCTCCAATTTCATGAAGCAGCAATGCCTCTCCGAACGACTGACGTACGACCGTGCGATGCCCCTCGAGACGCTGGTCTCGCTCATCAGCGACAAGGCCCAGTTAAACACACAACACTACGGCAAGCGGCCGTATGGTGTCGGGCTTCTGGTGGCCGGCGTTGACGACAGCGGACCACATCTCTTCGAGTTCCAGCCCTCCGGGCTCACGCAGGAGATGTTGGCGTGTGCTATCGGCGCTCGCTCACAGATGGCGCGTACGTACCTGGAGAAGAACCTGGACAAGTTCCCCGACTGCGGCCGGGATGAGCTCATCCGCCACGGTCTCAGGGCTCTCAAAGAGACGCTGGTCCAGGACCGCGAGCTTACGGTCGAAAATACGAGCGTAGGCGTGGTCGGACCGAAGGAGCCTGGCCAGCGGCCGCTCGAGGCTTTCAAGGTCCACGATGGCGCTGACGTCAAGGACTGGATTAATAGCATATCAGATGATACCGAGACCGGTGGCGATAGTATGCAGGTGGATGAGTAAATGATTACAATGGCTTAGCAATTCTGAAAATAAAGCATACAATTTCGCCTGTGCATCGGATGGCACGATTGGGCATCAATAGCAAGGGTCCGGAGCTCTGTGCTCTTGTCGGATAAACCGAATAGGAGGCCGCGCTCTAAGTTGATGGATGCCATAGACAGACATGGGTTCTAGACCAGAACAGACACGAGCAGCTGTATAATAAACCATCTACCTAGACATGACAAGATTACATCTCTGGTGGGATAATTCTTTTTCTTTCTCATTATCGGTTTGCTCATCTTGACGACTTGTCATGCTCTATATCTCGTCCTCTTCGTCGTCAAAATCATCCTCGCGCCCCATCTCGTACAAGATGCGCCCGCCCTCGCCAGCGCCGATGTCTGTCTGCGCGTCAAAGTACGGCAGCACGATGCCCTCGCGGTCGCGCCGCTGCTTCTCCGTCAGGCCCAGGTTGAAGGTGGACTCGGGTTCGTCCTCGCGGCGGCCCGCGGACGACTGCTGCTCGGACGCCGCGTCCAGGAAGGCCGGGTGGTCGGCGAGGCGGTAGAGCTTCGACGGCGCCGCCGCCGCCACGTCTGAGCGGCCCATCTGCGCCGGTGCCTGTGCGGGGTCCGCGGTTCGCTGCTGCCGTTGGGGGCCGGGGCTGGGGACGAGCACGAAGGACTCGGCCACGGCGCGCCCGCTTCGCCGGCGCAGCTCCATCTCCAGCACCAGGCCCTGCGGCGCGCCCGTGCCGGCGGCCGCAGCTGCGGCGGCGGCGGCGACCTTCCCCGTGCGCAGGCCGAGGCCGGCGAGCACGCCCTCGCGGCCCTCGGCGAGCCCGAAGGCGGGCTCCCGCTGGCTGCGGTTCAGCGCCCGCCGCCGCTCGGCGGCGTGGTGGAGGTTGGACACGCGCAGGACGGCGGTGGCAAGGTGCGCGAGGACCGTGAGCGGGTGGGGCGCGTAGGCGGCGGCAGCAGCGGCAGCGGACGAGGCCGCCGGCGGCGGGGCGAGCGGCACGTCGGCGTGGTAGAGCGCGACGAGCGAGAGGGCCGGGCTCGTGACGAGGCTCGAGAGGAAGAGGGCCAGGTCTGCCGGGATGGCGCCCGCGAGGGGGTTCAGCTCGTCGAATACGAGGAGGGTCTCTGCCAGATCCGTTAGATATTTTTTTTTTTTTTTTTCCGAGGAAAAAGCTGTCAGGGTAAAAGGGGGGCCAGCAGTGGTGCTCACTGTGAGTGTGTCCTGATGGATAGTGGGAGGTGATCTTTGCGTGGAGAGACTCGGCCGTCTTGCCGCGGGCGTGGATGAAGACGTCCACGCCCGCCGGTCTCCTGATGGTGGCGAAGGAGATGTATATTATTTTGGTGTGCGATATCTGGCGCCAGCATTACTACCCATTACACACGGCTCGTCTGGGCTATAGGAGGGCAGGGGAGAGTTTGGAGTTTGGGGGGTCGTAGGGCATCACTCACCTGTGCTCTGCTCATGAACTCACGCAGGATGAGCTTCCCGCTCTGTTCGAGGGTGTCGATCACCAGGGTCAGCGGGCTGGCGCTGTCGCGGAGATTCAGTAGTTTCTGCAGCAGCAGCAGCGCATGCGAGCGCGCATGCGACTGCGTCGTCGATGACGGCATCCCGGCGTCTATTCAGCCAGCGATACGTAAAGGGCTGTTCCTCGATGCAGTGGTGTGGATTTATATACTTAAGTATATAAGGAGAGACTTTTATAACATTAATTCCAGTATTGGCCGTTGATTTCTCAATTTCTCCATCAGCCGTGTAAGTTGAAGTGTGTGTTAGGACGAGCTTATAAGTATGCTAATTTAGTGAAGTTCAGTTCATCGGCTAGCGTGTGGTACGAGTGGTACGTAGGTCGTCATGCAGCGTCCGATCCGATACTGTGGTTGTTCCCCGCATCGCGCCAGGCGGGTTTTAAGCGGCCACGCCAAATGGCTTAAAATGAAAGACTGAACAATACACTCACGTCGACAGACTAATTCAACAACTTGAGGTACCTCGGATTTCATTTATATTCATAGCATTTACTTCTGAGATACTACGCCATATCGCTGCAATCACGTGGAACGTGTGTGGCTCGTCCGGCCGTCACGCAATGCTGTAGCATTACACCCTTCTCTTTCCATTCGTGTGTTTAAATACAAGCGACTCATACCATCGGATATCCGCCTGCGCCCTTGTGACAGATATAACACTAGCAATCCCTCTCCATCCACATTCCAGTTACTGTGAAGGCGCGAAAACGATATGGTCAATGCGGTCTAAACTAGCGACACCATTGGCACCACCGAAGAGGTACTCGAACTTGATGGTGACGGTGTCACTCGTGGGCGTGTAATTGACCGTGTTGAGTGTGAAGCTGCCGCCCCAGCCGTGGTCCGTCGCGTCGATGGTGTATACGGGCACATCATTGAGCTGAACTCCGATGAAGCCGGCTCTGGCATTATCGAAGTAGGTCCAGAACGTAAGCTGGTAGGGCACGTTCGGAACCACGCGCACCGGTGAGCTGATGATCCTGGCCGACACCCCGCTCTGGGTGCTGCTCGAGGGCGGTGTAAATCTGACCTGGAACGAGTTGCTGCTCGTGTAGCCCGGCGCCCCGACAAGATACGATATGGCCGAGTCGGGAACTTGCACTATCCAAGGCGTCAACCCGCACTCAAAATCCCCATTCGGTACGAAGTAGTCTTGGGTCGGCGTTGTTGTTCTAGCGGACAATGATGACATCTCATCACGGGAGCAACTATAGACATAAAAAGCATTAGCTTTCGGCTTCCGAATCGATACGATTACACTCGAATCAAAAACAAAGGGACCAAGAGAGCAGGCAGCTGTAAAGAAATCGGTGGGTTATACTGTTCATGATTGCAGCCGGCTTTGGCTCCGAGAATCAGCAACATCGCTGCTGTGAGCAGCTTCTTGCCATAGCGAAGATTGAGAAGAGCCATGATGATGATCAATGTGTTGCTTCTACTGTTCCTTCTTTATCTTTTGGTTTTACTCAGAAGTCTTGAGCAGAGAAGCATGAGAAACCTCAGAGGATGGTACCGCATATTCAGTCAGGAAAGTTATGACACTTTATACCTGTCACCTACTAGGCTAACATCACGGGCTAATAGAGTGGCTCGATATCGTGTATACTCATAATGGTAACGTCTACCAGAGCAGACAGCCGCTTAGCATTGGATGTGACTAGATTCTCCATGATGCCAAATTCTCTACTCCGATAGGCTTACGTTTAGCCACGTTGACTGGGCACGTGCAGCTTCAATATTGAATTTCATAGCGTTAAGTGGATTACTGGGGTTTCTTGCATGCTTGCGCCGAGTCGAGGCCGAGCTGAAAGCTTGCATGTACATAGATATCGTGTTGGGTTTCTATGTTTCTGTCATGTAGAGAGGCTTCGGGCTCGCTCTCCGAGAACCTCGCGTGGCAACGTAATCCCGGCATCGACCCTCTAACTATTTCCTAACCTTACAAAAGTATCCAGACCAAACCATTTATGAGTATCCCAGACGTATTATAGCTTAGGTACTTATCCACCATGGACACCTTGTTTATACGTCAAACTAACATGTCATATTTGCCTTAGCGAAGCACATTTTTCATGAGATTACAGAAATTTGAACTTGTAAAGGGTTACATAATGTCTCACACCACCCCGGGCATAGAACCACGTGGGCCAGGACCGAGCGGTGCGGCTGAAAATTCCAAGTGAGTCAGCCATACAACATCACTTTAGCCAGGAAAGCCCTTTTGCATTGTTCTTGCTGTACGACTCTATTTGATACCACAGGGCAACAACCGCCTCAGTTGTTGAGGTAGGTATGAGAAGCGCGGGGACAATTTGGCCAGCAGAGGGCCGGCAAATGATACGAAACAAATTTATAAGGTTTTTTTTCTCGCGTAGCACCTACACTTGTTGCTAGTGATACGGCCTGTACTTTAATTGACCAACTTCATTAGAGGTAACTGTGTATTGCTGACTTCTAAGCTCTGGCACAGCGAGAATTAATAACCAGTGTCCTTATCCCCCTCTCCTCGCGTTCGGGACGGGTAAAACCAAGCACAGTCTAACTTAAATGCGCAGCTCACATGAATACGACGTATTCAACTGGATCACACAAGGGTTCACTGATCTTACTCCTCGTTGTCGTGCCCTCTACCTCGGAATGGTAATCCGCTAGCCGTCAGAGGGACCATAGCTAATCCCTCGTTAAGTGGTTCATCATACAGCGTGTCCGTACCAATTCACAAACATACACCCACAATATATGTAGATTCAAAAGAAAAAAAAAAAAAAAAAAAAAGGTGTTCTATCTCTACGTAACCATAGCCTCACAATAGTTGCCTTGCCTGCCGAGTTGCGGGGTTTCAGCGATCAAAACGAGCTTATGCCGTGCTAAACTAAGAACGGGTAACCTACCTTAAAAATCAAGGCCCCATGTAGTCAACATATGCGTCAGCTGGAGAAGGGAAAGAGGACTAATACCTATGCGAAAGCTTCGCGCTATTAATGCAAGTTTGAGGCAAATGCCTCTGTTAGTAACACTCCTGCTTTAGTAGCTCAGCGACTACTAGGCCGGGGAAGTAATCACATAACATAATAAGCCATATAAAGACCTTGATGAAAGCACAGTGACTACTTTCGACCGTAACTCTGCTTGTATCGCACTTAGTCCCAATCGCCCAATTTCTTATATCGGGCTTTAGCTCTGCCCCTTTACTTGGATCCTCAACCCCACTCAACAGAGTGTGTATTGGTTGTTGTGCCCCAAATGGCATGGGTTCAGGTGTCAGATATACGCTGGGAGCGTCCAGTGGATGGCCTTGAGGGTTACTTCGTCGTGAGTGCCGGTATCTCCGCCGGGTTATGCGACGGGCGTGAACACTACACGCTGTTCTCCAAATTGAAGTTGAAGGCAGAGCGTTCTGATATGGCGCCGGCACTCAAGCATACTTGGAAGCCGATTCGCTACGAGCAGCCGCAGATTGCTATCACCGTCGACGGCATGAAGAAAGTATACGAAGTTCCCGACCAGAAGGCTCTAGAAGAGTAGTTGGAATCGACGTTTATAGTCTCATCGGCGCGCGACGCCGAAGATCTCTACTCAGCCATAAAGCCCATCAAGTAAGCTACGCTGTACTATATACCAAGGTCCTCGGAACTCGTGTTTCGTGCCCACCACCAACGATTGATGGCACTGGCGTTTTCCTATTCTGGCAGAGCTACCTAAAAGTGCTGAGCTCGCCCACTGAGGATATTAGGTCTGGCGACGAGCCGGCCAGACTTGCACCTACTATGGAGGTAGCTCTCGGGTACTCTGAACAACCAACGAAGGAGATGAGTGAAACAAGTACGGCTCTTTTCATGGAATGGGCTGGCAGCATTCCAGGCATTGGGCCTGCATCACAGCTAGGCCACGCAGCGTCAGGTAAATGCCAGAACGCCGAACTGGTATTCTCCGCTGATACCACCAATGCACTTGTCACGGCCTGTAGGGAGAAGGGAGTTACTATAACCGCAGCCGTCCACGCCGCATACGTCAGAGCCATTGCCAATCACGCGGACCCCAACTCGAAACTGTCGCAATATGTATCAGCCAGCCAGTTCAACCTCCGGTCATACCTACCAACGCCCTATAACTCGAGCAAATACGCAGTGTCGGTTTATTATTCCCCCCTACCCTATAAAATCGACCTGCCGGTTTCGTACTGGGACATTGCCAAATCGCGGCACGGTTATTACCAGACCTCGTTCAGAGCGAACCCGGAGCTGCTGGAAGTCAAGGGTCACTTTGCTAGGGCGTTATGCAGCGCGGCCCAGTCACCTGAGTTCCTTGCCGGTCCGGTATCCAAAGACGCCTTAGTGAGCAGCTTGGGCATTGCCGAGCGCTATGTTCAGCGGGAGTACGGCAGCGGAATTGAGGTACAGGACCTGAAAATGGGCGTCGACGTGGTGATGGGAATGAGCATGTTCTTTTTCTACACCTTCAGAGATCAGCTGAGACTTTTTTACAGCTTCAACGACGGATCTGAGAAACCGGAAGACATCCAGAAGTATTTAGAAAAAGCCCAGGCGATCCTCATCTGAGAACTGCTGGCCTAGCCCTATGGATTGAAAGAGATAATTAGTATACGGTGGACCCCTGCCCATCTATAGAATACATTGCTAGTAACAGCTTGTTTGAAAGAGTCATAATGCTTTAAGAGGCAGTCTTTTTCTGCGTCCCGGTATCAGGAGGGTTGGCCTTCAGATTGAGGCTGGTCACTTAGTAGGTCATAGCTAGGCCAAACTGCAGGCGTGAAATAATATTGATTCCCGAGCCTCTCCTAGCTAGTCGGGAGATATTCAGAACTTATGCATATGGATTCCCATACCACGTCTACACTCATGGGTCCCATCGACCTATCTTTTCGCGTTTGCCGTAGAAAGCGAGTATAGATGCTAACAGAGGATGTTGATCTGAGTTGTATCACCAGCCTAAGGCTGAAGCGCGGCAGGGCTTCGGTGTACCTTGGGTTTAGAGGCCCCCGACGTTGGTGCGATTGGGAGACTGGCCAATTGCCAAGAGAATACAAGACGTCTTCCAACACGGACACTGGCCATCTGAGTCGAAGGTAACGGGCAAAGGTATTGCGACAGCTAGCTGATGCTGTCTTCCACTCCGTGCCCCCATGGGCGCTGCATAACTTCTACCTGCCAAGCGCAAGCTGGCAGGCTGTCCTTGTGCCGGAGCCCTTTCTATTGAGCACAGCATGCTCAAGGCTAGTGCAAACTGACAAAACCGAACTTTGTCCGAGAGCCACTTCATGCCGACGCGGCCTCGGCCCTCTTCTTCGCAAGGCCCCCGAGCTTCTCAGCCGCGGCACCTAAACTCTTCGGATCGGCTCCTTGAATCATCTTTTGGCCGTTCACGGCGACCTGGCGGCCCTCCTTGAAAAACATGAAGGTCGGCATGGCGGTGACGCCGTGCGTACTTGCAACGTCCTGCACGTGGTCCACGTTGACCTTGGCGAAGGCGAGCACGCCATCGACGGCGTGCTGGCCGGCGAGCTTTTCGTAGATGGGCGCGATGGCCTTGCACGGCGGGCACCAGTCGGCGTAGAAATCCACAGCCACGTATGTTGTCGACGAGAAGAGCTCTGCGAGCTGGGCGCTGGAAGTAATGTGCTGGATCTTGTCGCCCATCTTGTTGTTTGTTCCCAATATTGTGTGGTTCAAGTTCCGGGCGGCCCTTGGGGAATTTGCTATGCCGGCGGTTCTTTTTATATTTATATATTCTCCTTGTTTGACGTTGACGGGGCAGGCAAGGGGTATTAAATACGTGTTGGAATGCGCTCAGAATCTCGATGAGTGAGCGCTTTCAAATTGCGGCTGCCGAATCGGCGCCGGGCGGCGACCGAAGCTACGAGAAAGTTTCAGCTGACAAAGCAGTCATGCACGCACATAGGAGTAAAACGCCAACTGCTCACACCTGCCATATCCAACTGCCATTCCAACAGTAACACTAGTAGGGATCATTCGTCGAAAGCTCCTTTGTATACTTAAGTTAGAGAAAAAGAGAATATGCCACAAACTATTGCTAGTTCTGTTTTTGACGCACATTCGTCGAGTTGCCTACTTGGTATCCAGCTGCCTTTTGGTGCCTTTTAACCCTTCAAGGCGTCGTGCGTTCGATAGTCATTAGGAGCAACTCCCGGTGGTGGTGGTGGTGGTATATTTAACGCCGGGGGAGGGCCAAAGGCCCTCAGGCCTCCCTAGGGGCATGCGGCGTAGGTAGGCTATTTCCTAGCATACATGACTCCTTTTTGGTCCAACAACACGTAGCCTTTGCAGAAATACCCCCCAAATCAAACCCTTAATAATGGGCGCGCGTGACAGTCAAACCGTATCCGTTGGGGTACTCGATGGGACACAATAACAATAACCGAATCACACAAAACCCTGGGTTAGGATTATTGAACTAGAGAAGCTTGACAATCCCCATCTTGACCGTCGTTTGCTCATGATATAGCCGTAAAAGCATTGTGCCTAGATCCATCTGTGCCATTGACAGATGGCTGTGTCCAGTCTCCTGGCAAGTCTGTAATTGACATCTCGTGATACTATAGTTTGTTTTCACATGTTGAATAGAGACGGGGAAGCTATACCATCCCAGGCAATCCTTTGCCTTGGTAGGCGATTCAGCCCTCTGGCCTTGGTTCTGAAATAGGTTAAAGCACCGTTCTACGTGCCCATCTTGGCATCAGCTCGGTGGGACGACTGCACAGAAGCTGGCTAATGCGGCACAGCAACGGTTGAATAAATCAACTCTCGCGGCACAGCAAAGTACCAGTATCATGAACTCAGTGTCTATCGCTTACTCGAAGCCTTAACGCGAGATGGCTACACCAACTGACCTCCTTCCTACGCCCACCGCGCTACCCGCCAGCATCACGTCTCCGCCGACGGTCCAATTCACACCACCGCCTGAGTGTAATGACCCCAACAACAATTGGATCGTGACAACGAGCTGTTATCTGAATCTTCCCCATACCATTGCCACCCCGGACTGGCTCACATGCACTGTGGATAATTTTGGTAGCCCATCTTGGTACGATCCGTCTTGCCATGTGCCGCTGCCTACAGAGTCACCTTCGTACCTCGATGCACCGAAAGTAACAATCGACGGTGTGGTCAACTATCTCGCCGGTTGCCCATCGGGATACTCAACTGTGGCCGTCGCGTCATACCCAGGATATTATACTGTGCGTAATCCCTGAACTGACCTTTTCTTCTCTTCCTAGCCAGTTTAAGGGTCCCACGCCATCGCATTTCGGCCAGAGGCACGATCCAGGACGATTCCTAGCCGGGAACACTCGTGGTCTTTGCTGACAGAAAAGTTGTAGTGGGACTATACAGATGTCCACTTTGACGCCACTGCCTATGCGATTAATTGTTGCCCGACGTGAGTAGGCGCCATATCCACCTCGGCCATTTGAGATATATCTAATGTCTGGTGTTTTTTTACAGACAGTACAACTTTGAGCCAGCCCCTACCAGGGGATCCGACCCTCGGCAATCTACCAGCACGTTGCATGACGGTATCAATTATCCGCTATTCATCTACCCGTTGCCAGGATGCGCGGCCACGTCGATCTCAGAGCTGTCCGGCAAGGAGATTCCGGTTCAGACATGGTCGAATGACATGCCCTGGGACAAACGTCAGGCGCAGACGCTGACGTGGGACTACGAACGCGGTACCATGTTCGCGCAAAACCAGGGTTTTACATATACAGTCTTCCAAAGTACGCATACATGCTACGAGTATTGCAACGACTGGTTTACGTACTGGTGAGTAATATAGACTTGACCCAGAGATCTGTAAGGCTCCTCATGCTAACCCTGCCACAGTAAGCAAATACCTCTCCTGTCGCTGTGGTGTCGCATGCGAACTGCGGAAAGTATATGGCCTTGAGGCTCTTCAACTAAACTTATTTTTATCTGATAGATTATCCGAATGGCGAGGGAGGCATTCCAGGTCCCTGGCCAACGTCAAGCGACGAAGTGACACCGATACCAGAGCCAACTCCCACTCCGGAGCCGACGCCAGAGCCAGAGCCAACGCCAGAGCCGGAGCCAACGCCAGAGCCAACGCCAGAGCCAGAGCCTACATCGGATACCCTCCCACCTGGAGACACTACCGCAGACGTTACGCCGCCAATCGAGACCGTGTCGCAGTCCCTTCCAGGTGATGGAACGGACATCCCTGAAGCGAGCAGTACGTCTCGTCCTGCCTCATCGTCACCTTCCTTGGTTGTACCAGCAGGCGGCCCCGATGAAACCACAGGCGTAGAGTCTCCTGTCCCAACTTCTGGGGCAATGGGAACCGTGGCTCCCTTCCTCTCAGCGGCGCTGGTTATCGGTGCCGCTGTGCTGATGCTGTGACGTGATCAGTAATGGGGTTAGAGTCAGGCTATTTTGACGGCCAGTGGCAGAAATCCACGGTGATATGGGACGTGTCGATTAATACGAGATAATGTCTACTCATGGCGGCAATCATGGCGCACTAGGTACGATGGCAATGGATTTATTCCCAAGATAATGGTCTGTGGAAAATATACTCTAGTTAGTCGCAACCTACACCATGTAGCATCAATATAGAAAATTTCTAGCAGAGCTATATCGAGAAGAAATTCAATATTATCTTTATTATAGGAGTTATCAAGTGCCTATTTAGCTATGTTACGATTAGCTTTGGTCTGCATTTGAGTACGTGATGGAAGAACAGTGTTTTCTACTTGAAAAGCAACCTGTTCATCTAACATTATCGCGAGATATTCCATCGACCCGCACAAAAGCATATTCAAATGATATAGTGTTATTCGAACTTTCGTAGTACGTGGATAGAGCGAGGAAAATCTTCATTTATTCTGTGTTTGCCCCCAAGTCATTTTCAGGTTCCAAAACGTCATTGTAAGCACAGTATTACTATCTTGTAATCATTAGCATATGGCAGCCTCGATAATATGAAAACTCAGAGCTACTGCTGAAGGCTTGCTAGTCAGTTCATGTAACAGACTCACATAAATAAGAACAGATGTGGTTGGAAGTCAAGATAGTGGCTGTATTAAATCTTGTTCATCTGCATGACAAGGGGGTTTATTGAAATGTGAGAGGCTTCATCTGTTTCCACATTAGAAGATAACTAGATCATATGCCTTGAATATGCACAATCTTCTCTGGCATCGTGGGAATTGTCGAGGAAGCAGACATTGTTTCATGTGTTTCTTTTCCGCGAAGTATCAACTAGCCTATACTACATCACCATGCGCTTGTAGACTTTATGAATTTCAGACATCCTCCGCCTCCACCCACTCATACACACACACTGGCGTGTGCGTCAAGGTTCGTCACGGGCGCTCTATCATTCAATAGAGGGGAATACACTACTTGGCAAAGCGCCCACGACGAAGAAGGGACAGAATGAACTAGTCTGGGTAGACCGTTACAATATCGTCACGTCACTTACACCCAGAACCCCATTTTCGTCAATACTAGCGCAGTGTGCCGCCTTCCCCATACACTGCTAGCGAGGGCGAGCTATGGTCACAATCGGGCCGGGTAGCTCGTCTAGCTCACCACCAAGTCTCGGTGTGGACTCGAGAATCGCATCGCGGAATGAATGGGAAACCTGCGCATATACAACGGGGTGGCTCAAATTGCCGTTGGCCGTTTGGCATCAGTGGCAGGGGGGCCGTATGGACAATGCAAATATGAAGAGGCCACTTTCGAAACTTAGACATTGTTTCATCCCCCTTGGATTCGTGACGTCTCCTCGGTGGCTATGTATGTACTAGACATGTTTCAAACAAGTCTGATGAGTGCACGCTGGGCAGTCGATATTCCACATACTATCTAGTATGCGTGGTGCTAGTGATGGCTCACAAGGCGGTTGTCTCTTCTTTTTAGTTTAGGAACAATGCCAATGCAATGCTGGGTGGGCATTGAACTGATTGGTTCAACAGAATTAAGCTCGGTGCGGCTGGCATTCGTCTGGAATTCTTAAACAAGCATAGGTAATAATACATGCAGAATATGGATTGCACTCTCCTCTCTCTCTCTCTCACCTTTTTTTTTTTCTTTCCTTCCAGGTACCCATTCCGGCCATAGCGATTTCATCTACTACCAACCTAACTAGTAGGACGCGTACTCGTGCTCCCGTGTCCATGCCGTGCTGGGTATTTTATATGGATTGACTATAGGTAGTAGGTAGTCCAGGCGGCGACATGATCATTCACTTATCGCATTGCAGAGTTATTAGGAACTCGATACTTAGGTAGTTAGTGGATTAGCTGTGTGACAACGTCCCTGCAAACCCACACTTGTGCAGTAGCGGGCCTGGGGATAATCATGCCGAATTGACAAGGTCGGACCAGTGGCCAACAACCGAAGCGAAACCTGGAGCAGTCGGACCGATCACACAACTCCGTCCCTGCGAAGCCGTCGTGAGGACGGCCTAGTGTATGCGAACTAGGTTGCGTTTTGTGGGGGAGAGTCAAGCGCGGCAATAGTCAAAAGCTGGGGGACTGGGCATGTGCCTGGGGAAGCGTTCCACTCGACGTTGCCCAGGTAGTACCTACGGTATCTGCCGCAGGGGATTCTTGTTATCTTGGGGCCTGGCGTCTTGGTTACACCTTTTCGCTTGATGAGAGCGCGTGAGGAATAAGGCAGAGCAAACGATCAACAAGTCCAGGCCGGACGCTGGCCGTGAGGCCACGAACAGGCGCTCCCGACAGGCTGTTGGTCCCGCTAAATGTGGCGAGATTTGTCAGTTGTACGCATTATCCCCCCCTGGGTGTTTCTCAACCCCTGGCCTTGTGTCGGGATCGTGTTTGCTTGTGATCATGCCATGTCGAGAAGCATTGTGAGAGGCAGAGCTCTATTCCATGAGTGTGCTCGACGAAGCACGCACTCGACGGCCAGAATGATTGTAACCTGCTGACGAGGCTGTCACTCGTTGTTGCGCTGTAAGAGACGTGATGCCGACTGCTTTTGTTTGGGATGAGCCAAGCTGCGCCGTCGTTGCTCGCGCGAGAGAAATGAATGAGCACCTACAACTCTACACGGACAGACGTAGGAGATTACATCATGCTGGTTTGAACCTGGGTATGCATAGAACTTTCCTGGGTAGCGTGTGCTATTCAGAGCGGCGACGGGTAACGGGAGACATGCCGGAACTGAGTAGCCGACGGCCGTTATGCTCAAGTACCGTACCTATATACTGATAGTAGCGTGATTTAGCTCTTGCATCGATGCCGTGATGCGATGCGAGGTCATATCATTTTAGAGTCGGGTCAGCAATGACAAAAGCCACTTTCCGCAAAAAGGCAGTCAGACGGCAAGCCCGCCAGTAGCATCGTGAGTATTGTGTAGGCCTGCGCGGGCGGGAAATAACATGCATGAGGTGGGAATACTTGGTACATGGTACTCGCTCCTAAAGTACCTACCGTTGATGACACAGTATTTTCAACGTGGGCACTGTATTTACGTACCTACCATACCCAGAGTGTCCCATTCCCCTATCTACCTACTTAACGTTAAGACGCAAGGCAGTGCCCAAGCAGTAGGTATTTCCCGATGCTGGCCAGATGAAGACTGGCCATTATGGATTGCATCTATTTCTCCAAGGATGTTGGCTGGCATACCCTCTTTACCAGGACGTCGGGATGGTGAGGGTTTGGCCACCTCGGTGAACGATTTGCATCTTGGTTAAAAATAGAGTCACAACGGTTGCTAGTCTGGAATATGGTGCGTTATGCGTACCTCGGTGGCAATTCTGGCTAAGTGAGCTGGGCTTTAACAAGTAAAGATCACCACCAGGCAATCAGGTACGTACAATTGGCGCTATGTTGAGTGGGAATACCGTACTGGAATACTGTGTTACACCTCTGTAGATGCGAAATACAGCTTACAGAACTGCCTACCTTGATAATATGCAGGTATAGTGCATAAGACCCCTCCGGTGCCCAGCCATAGCGGTGCCTGTCTTGCGAACCTCGTGCATTCCATCCACGTGAGGTGCTTGCCTAAGACTTGGTAAGGATCGCCGAGGTCGAGGGGACCGGCCAATGGGCTCCCATCGCAGGGTGGAAGTAACGTTGTCCCCGCCCCCAATTCCCTTTCCCCTTTCAGCGCTTGTCCCGACAGGATCTGGGCATCGTTGCAACATGGCGGCATTGGCAACTCAGCAAGCCAATTTCTTGCTGCGCCCCTCTGCCACAGGTAGCAGGTACACAACACACACAACACCGGCCGCGCATCTCTACTAGGTACGGATGTAGGAGCACGATAATCATCGAATTCGTGTATCGCGGCCCCATCATCTTAACCAGACGGATAGCCGTTACTCGTCCAGCGTAGGCCGTTTGTTAGATACTCGAAGTGCTGCAACATGAGCTCGCTGCCCTACCGGTGCCGAGTAACACCACAGTACACATGTGCTGGACCACCGCCGTCAACCCAATCTTACGTATCCATCGCCGACTCAAATGATGGGATAGGTGTCTTGGTGAGTTCTGTGTTGCCCTACCTGTCATGCGCTCGGCCACATGCGTATTAGCCTCGTAAGGATGGCGCTGGGCACTGCCGACAGGAAGAAGACCGAGTGCACGTTGGGAGCTAGCGGGACAGTCGACTGAGAATGCGTAGGGTGTTGGTTTACTTGCTCGATGGCAATAGGTATCATGTGCCATCTCCTGTTCTTCGTTGCTAATGAGATGGTCGACGGCTGCACCACGATGGTCATAGGGTTCGACCTGCCTACCTGCGGCAACGAATAGCCGGCTTTCGCTGGGACATTTAGGCCATATTCAGCGAGGGCTGGCTTGAATGGCTGGCGCTATTCTGTCTCACCCTTCTACGACACATCTAGAACCATTCATGAGAGCGAGAGACAGGTCACCTCGCCCTCTGGCATGTCCAGTCAAAAGAAAGCATACCAGGTACCCAATGGCACGGCCGGGACATGGTCAGACTCCGGCTCAGTCGTGCGGCCGTGGGCTCTTCCCGCCTACACATATCCTATCCTGCGCGTCGTCACTCACGGGAGGTCGCAACGGTCCTACTCCCAGTTCAGGAATTCAAGGCTGACGGCATCTTCCCCCTCACCTTGTATCGTACGGTAGGTAGTAGCACCGAGTCCAACACACGACAGCAAACCAGCTACAAGACGTCGGCCTGCTTGCTGGTGCTATGGAGACGGGCGACATCATACTTTCTAATAAAACCATGAAATTGATGAAGCGAGACCAGTGGCGCAAAAGCAAATGCCCAGCTGAATGACCACATATTGATTGGCCATGCTCGCATGCGAGAGGCATCAAAAGGAAAAGGGCAAGGTGATATTTACTGAGATTTGGCCATGCAGCCCGCCCGTACGTCGCTCTCTGTTCAGGGCTAGTGTTTAGCTGTAATTGGATGCTTCCTACGCCCCAACTACCAACGTGTTGTCTGGCATGATCCCCTCTTGGGTACGTGTGATGTTCGCATAAGAACCCAAGCCCACGGGAAACACAAGACAGGGATTCGAAATTGTTTCTCGAACGGCCTTGCCTTCGTGTTGACACTGAGCCTGGGGGGTGCCTCAATACCTAGATAGATTTGGCGAATAATAAAATACGATCGCTGTTCTTGTACCGGTATTTTGATTTCCTTTTTACTCTTCTTTTACGCGTAACCCTGTCCTCGCTTTCCTTCGTCGCTGGCCTGGGCAAAGAAAGTCGCGCTGGTGAGGTGTTGATGCCCCTTTGCATCGGAATGCCGTTCGGCAGCCTCGGTAGACAAGTTTGCGGCTGTTACCTATTGCATGGCATTTATTTATCGCTTGTCGCGAGGCGTTGCCTCTATTTGCCGGGGCTGTTTCTGGCCGTGACTCTCATGTCGCTTGACTAACTTCTTCCAGTTTGGTGTCTCCTGTCCGTCCCAGTGGTACTTAGCGTACTCGGTACGTCTATGAGTACCTATACTTGGTATGAGCTGAGTACCTGCCTAGGTAGTCGTACTAGTGCCGGTAGTACAAAGTACGTATAGAGGTACGTAGCCTACGTACAGTGCGCAGGGACAGGTCGCTGCCCACACCTCGTGCTGGGTATCGCTACCATCGGGCTGGCTGTGAGCCTCTCCATTTCCCGCGATGGCTTTGCTGACGCCGAAGTACCTGTACTCTGGCCCCGTCAGGCCACCACGCACCAAGTACCCAGGTAGGTAATGCGCCTGGTGGGCGGGAGACCTACCGTAGCAGCGCCCTCAAGCCCCTTCATTTCATCGATGCTAATGCGCCCGCATCTTCCACGGCCCACTGTCGCCTCCGGCGGGGGGGGGGGGGGGGGGGGGGGGGGGGGGGGGGGGGGGGGGGGGGGGGGGGGGGCGGGGGGGGGGGGGGGGGGGGGGGGGGCGGCGGGGGGGCCG